>MU737184.1:14458-70752 GCA_026770625.1 Nicotiana glauca | reverse complement strand
GGGGCTTTTTGAAATCATTTTTTGGAGGAAAAACATTCTGAGAGCTTAAAGGAATAGGAGGATTTTCAGATTTTGAGAACTAAAAGGAAAACACTCAAGAAAGCTAAGTCAAGAATTAAAAGGGGAAGGGGGTTCTTTTTTTTAGACATTTTCTGCTATTTGAATCCATACATTGATAAAACACTCTGAAATCGCAGAATATTCCCTTCACTGTTCCATAAGTGAAGTTTCTGATGTTTAGCTTTTGAGTCATAGTTCTCCAGTCCAGTGTTGTTACTGTGTCTTGTTGAGGTTGCCTGGGTCCTGTTGTGAAGTTTTCTTTGATCCAAACTACTCCTGTGTTGAACACATAAACTGTTGTGTTGTACTGTTGTTGGCATTTGCTGGGAACTTTAATTGGTTTTTTCTGAATTGCTGTTGGCTATTTGCTGTGCTATTGCTGTGTTACTGCTGCTGCTGACTCTTTTTTCCTGTTACTGGTATTTTCAACTTCCAGGTATCTCTTATGACTTCATGTAAGCTTGATGAACCATGTAGTTGATGTGAAGAATAAATGCAGTAAAGAATTGATTGGAGATGAAGTCTGAGTTTATTATATTTATTGTCTAGTGTAATAGGGTCTACCTATTTGAAGTTTGTATCATTTGTGTAGTTGAACTGTTATTTGGACCTTCAGTTTGTAGTCACGAATCAAAATTCTATAATTATATAGTCATTGATATATGTATTTGTGTTGATGACTAAATATTCAACTGTTAGGAACAAATAACTTGGCATGTCATTTGATAAAGCAAGTTCATAATAAATTATAGTTTTGAATTAATAGTTAGTCAATTATTAATTCCCGAATTTAAGATGACATGAGTAGTGCCCAGCATGTGCATGAATTCTAACTGTAAGGGTGTTTAAGTGTGATTTAGGAATTGACATCGTTTGACAACTCCAGAGTAATCCATGTTATTTATAATTAATCTAAAAATCAGAAAGGCTTGATCCTCATATGCAAATTCTCACTAACCCTGCAAATCAGTGGCATGTTACAATGATTGCATTAACAGGGCCGCTGTACTTATTGAAGTACAAACAACTTTGGCCCGTTTGCAAGCTGTTGGGCCTGATTTCAAGATTGCACTATAGTTAACACGATATAAGTTTGGGCTTTGAGTTAGGGAGCAGGTTCAAATTAAAAGGTCCTTCCTTTTGTTTGGATTCGGACTTGAACTCGAGGCCCGACTTTGTAACATTAAATAATTAGGGCCCTTTCTTCATTTTAGAGACAAATAAAATAGCAAATCATAGTCGCTTTAGGTTTGACCCTTTTAAAAATAAAAGTGAGACGTGACTCGCCAAATAAAATGCATAAATTGCGGGGCCCTCGATAATTGGTTAAAATAAAACATTTGGAATTCGGGATGGGCCATTTAGCGAATTGCACGGCCTTCCCCAAAATAATAACGCGTTAGACTCTTTAGGTGCGTATTTTAATAATATTACCTCCCTAAACTCGGGTGCACATTTATGTGACCCAAATTCAAATCTCGACGGAGTCGAAATATGTCAATAGTCACGGGTACATTGATGTGACGTGGTTCGAGATGTATTTTCACGACGTCACAATTCTCATAAAAAAATAATAATAAAGCGGTAAATGATCTTTAAAATTGCACTATAGTATAACATGTATTAATATCAGATATCAAGCCATTTATAACAGTTTAAGCGACCGCGCTAGAACCACGGGATTCGGGGGTGCCTAACACCTTCCCTCGGGTCAACAAAATTCCTTACTTAGAATTTCTGGTTCGCAGACTTCATTTGGAAAGTCAAAAATTTCCTCGATTTGGAATTCAAGATAAACCGGTGACTTGGGACACCAAATGCCAAACTATTCCCAAGTGGCGACTCTGAAAAGAATAAATAATCCCATTTCAAATAATGTCACTTTAAATTGGAAAAAACTCCCTCATACATTTTATCCCTCGGGGCAGGGCGCGTAAAAAGGAGGTGTGACAGCACCCATGACAGTCCGCGATCTGATGGACCTTCATCCAAACTTTATTGTATTTTATTATTTTTGAATTGGTTTCGAGGCCTAAGAGAGTTAAGAGCTTAATTCATAGTTTGACATAATATCGATTTGGGCTTCTTAAGCTTGGTAGCACATTTGAACTAAGAGGTTTTCCTCTTGTTTAGGTGTGGACCTGAGTTTGAGGGCTCGGGTTCCTTAATTGATAGTTTACTGATACTATTAACCAATTAATTAGGCCCTTTTAGAGACAAATCTAATAGAAAATAGTAGTCCCTTTTAGGATGACCTTTAAAAAATAAAACAAGGTGCGCCACGCCAAATAAAAACTCATAAATTGCGTGGCCCTCTTTAAATGTTTATATTAAAATATGTAGAATTTGGGACGTGCCATTTAGCGAATTTTCATGGCCTCCCGCAAAGTTAATAACATGTTAGTCGCTGTAGGCACGCTTTTTAATAATTTTACCTTCCTAAATACGGGTGTGCATTTCATGCAACCCAAATCCAAATCCCAAAATATTGAATAAAATGTTTCAAGGATCCGGGTGCATTTCATGTGAGGTGATCCGAAAACATATTTTAAATGACGTTCAATTTCTTAATTTTTTTAATTAAAAGCGGTAAATAATTCTAAAAAATTTCATTATAGAATAACATGTATTAAAATCAAATTTTATCCATTTATAATAGTTTAAGCGACCATGCTAGAACCACGGGATCCGGGGGTGCCTAACACCTTCCCTCGGATCAACAGAATTCCTTACTTAGAATTTCTAGTTCGCAAACTTCATTCGGGAAATCAAAATTTGCCTCGATTTGGGATTCAGGATAAACCAGTGACTTAGGACACCAAAAGCTAAACCTATCCCAAGTGGCGACTCTAAACAAATAAATAATCCGATTTCGAATAATGTCACTTTAAATGGAAAAACTCCCTTATACGTTATCCTTCGGGGTAGATGTGTAAAAAAGAAGGTGTGACATTGTGCATCAAAGTTCAATGGGTACTCAAAGGTGCCCAAGGCAATGCTTAAACGAAGGGGGGTGGAACCTAAACTCTAGGAGTAGTGAGAGTGTGATAGAGTTTAAAAGAGTGGGTTTGAAATACCAGTTTTTGAAGAAAATAGTTCTAGAGAACAACTGGGAGTTTGTTATATAAAAACAAGTTTTGAAAAAAAAAGAAAGGAAAGAAACAGGACAATCACAACTCAGAAGATATGTAGAGTTCAGGAAGCAAACACAAGTAGGGATAGGGACTGGGGGACAGATAAATCACATGGTAGAAGTAGACTTATACACAATTAGTCCTTAGACTAGAATTACAACATGGTTATCCAATAGTATTCATGCCAAAATCCAACAGCATTGAGTGTCAGATAGAGTCACACATTAGATCATATAACACTTAGGTGGAGGGGTACAAGTTTGTAGGGGTAGATGTTAGGCAGAGAATGAAAACACGTAAGAAAACATTGGTCATGCTGAGATAAGAGGAAAGATAAGCACATAGACAAAACAAGTATGCTAGCTTCATAGGAATCAAACAAAGTCATAGTGGATCACACAAGGGAAAGCAAGAGACATATTAGACTAAAGGGAAAGGGAAATCGCAGAGACATGCTAGTTACATGGTAAAAATAGAGCCATAAGTAAAAGCNNNNTGCAGAACAAGAAAGAGAGCAGCAGGACAATAGTATGCAGATGCAAGAGAGCAACAGTAATTACTCAGTCTTGGCTTTCAGTCGATTGAGTGATCAATATCTAATACGAGAAGCAAAGAGAATATGTATGAGAGTAAGAGAGAACTCAGAATGATATTATCATGCTCTGTGTGTATGTGTTTGTGTATGGCTTAGTGATACTTCGTGCGTTATGCAAAAGAGAATGGGGTACTTATAGCTCTCAAATTAAGTGAAAAATAAGGTAATACATATAGACTGATTATAGTTATGGAAATAATACCAACTAGAATCAATTAAAGACTCGAACTTCCTTCAATTAAGGAGTCCTAGTTCAAACGGGTACAAATTGTGTCAAATAAGGAAGATTATTGTTTGCTAGCCTGATATTTCCATAATAGGAGTAGTAAAAAGTATACAAAATATTTCAAGTAAGGAAAATATAAGGACAACATATTGTACACACAAATTAATTCAAAGAATCACGGATGAAATTGAAAAATCACAGGGAATCAGTACTAAGTAAGGAGAGCATTTCACAAATAAGGAAGTGATTCAAAAATCAGTGTAAAATTTCTAAGGAAAACATATACAAATTCAGGGATTCGAAGAGATGCACAAAATCAACAGAACATTTGGTAAACGGTGAACAATTAAACCTATAGAACACAATAGGCATGAAAATCAGAGAACCCTAGGCAAGAAATCACAAAATCAATAGAAGGCTGGAACCCTAATAGTAAAATTAAAACATGGAACTCGGAGAATAACCAGAGGATCACACCAACAAGCACATAACACAAACATAAACATATAATACTCAAAAAAATCAGAAGATATAGTGATTTCGAAAGAAGTTTAGAAACCCTAGTTTTAAAAGAAAGACAAAAACGTTGAAAACTTGAACAATCGCAAAGATCGAGTAGGGAGTAGTGTAAAACACAAAAAAACAAGTTGAAAATTGTTTAAAAAGACAAAGTTTTAAGAAAAAATTAGGGTTTTGTAACAAACCAGTGAGAGGTAAGGAACCTGGCTTTGAAACTCGTTAATAATGATGCTCGTAGCACCATCGAACCATAAACCATCGGAGAAAGGTCGGAGATAAGTCAGGCAGGACCTCCAATGACCATCTTGTACGGTGGATGTTCCTGGAGTCTCGAAGGTAGAGGGAATCACCAGGATAAGGTTTCACATTGGCTGGTGGTCGAAGGAAGTGAGGCTGGAGGTGGCCGAAGAGGCGGTGGATTCATCGGAGACGAGGGAGAGAACCAGAAGGTTCTACAGAGAAGGGAGAGCAAGAGTCAGTATAGAGAGAGAGACCGTCTTTGAACTGAGGGGTTTGGGGGGGGGGGGTTATTGGTTTTAATTTTGAAAATAAATCCTGGGCCGTGATCTCACTTGATCAACGGCTCAGATTAAATTGAAGCTGGACCGGGTTATTAAATGGGGTATGGGTCGGCTGATTTGAGGAGTGGGTCGGGGATATTGGGTTGAAATTGGGGTTTCAATTTGTGGTTAAAATCGAAATGTAAAGGGATTATAATTGAAATAAACGAGGCTAAATGTTAAACAACCATTTCTTTCCTTTTTATTTTAATAAAAATAGTTAAAATAGTTTTAAAAACCAATTAAAAGCACTAAATTGATAAATAACATATAAATATTAATTAAAAAAGTAACGGGAGCGATTTTATAATTATAAAATACTATTAATCGGAAAATAGACTATAATTACAATTATCACAATTTAGCTTTTAAAATACCAAAAAATTGTTATAAAAATATGCAAAAATCACCTCAATTGTACCTTGGTGTAAATATGAGAATAAAAATAAGTCATTCAATAAAAATGATATTCTAGGAATAATTATTGAATTTTGTACTATTAAAATAGACAATAAATTGATTTAAAAAATCTTTAAAAATAAGGAAAAATACCAAAACTCTTGGGTATGCTTATATATGAATATACATATTATTTTGAGAATATTTTGAGTACATATAAAATACATAGGGAAAAATTGGGTATGAACAACGACCCGACCCGTCGTCACGTAAGTTACCGCCCCGTTTCACTCATTTTCTACTTCTTTATGCTTCATTATGAGTGTCTTGTGTGAACAGGTTGATTTGGATTTATTTTAGAAGGAAATGAGATGCTTAGTCTCTTTAAGGAAGGCTTGTTTTGGAAAAGTCAACCAAACATTGACTTATGTGTTAGGAGGCTTGGATATGGATTCCGATGATTCTGTTAGCTTCGGGGGATGATTTGTGACTTAGGAGTGTGATCGGAAGCAATTTTGGAGATCCGTTGTAGAATTATGCTTGAATTGGCGAAATTAATATTTTGGCAAATTCTGGTTGATAGGTGAGATTTTGATCCGAGCGTCAGAATAGAATTATGAGAGTTTCTGTAGCTTCATTAGCTGATTTCGGATGTGTGTGCAAAATTTCAGGTCATTCGGAGGTGTTTTAGTTGGGCTTTTTATCAAATGCGTGTTTCGGAAGTTTTAGAAGAACTTAGGCTTGAATCCGATGTAATTTGATGGTTTTGGTATTGTTTGAGGTGTTTTGATGATTGGAGAAAGTTTGAATGAGGTTTTAGGATGCGTTGATGCTTTTGTTTGAGGTCCCGGGGGGCCTCGGGGTGATTTCAGATGGCTAACGGGGAGATTTGGACTATGAAAAGTTGCAGAAAAAGGCATCAGTTGTTGCAGAGCATTTTTCTCTATGCGATCGTAGAGGCAGTTTTGCGATCGCACATATGGATTTTTAGGGGTTGTTTGGTTGTTCAATGCGATCGCATAGTAAGGGTTGTGATCTCATAGTGTTAAGTGAACCTGGGGGCTTGAATGGAAATTTGTTCAATGCGAACGCGAGTGTAAGTGTGCGATCGCATAGGGTCAGGGACTAATGAATTGCGATCGCAGGGGTCTGTATGCGATCGCATAGTGTTAAATTTGGAGTGGTAATTTTTGTGCATTGCGATCGCAAACCTGGGGCTACGATCGCATAGAGGAAAAAGGGACCTGGGCAGAAGGGTTTTAAGACATTTTGTTCCGCGAGGTTAAGTCATTTTCCACCATTGTTGAGCATTGTGAGAGATTTTTGGGAGGAATTGAAGAGGGATTCGAAGAGGAGTGATTGGAGGTAAGTCCTATGAACTTAAAACACGATTATTATGTAAAATTAACCTAGAAATTCATGAAAGCTTAGCAAAAAGGGGAAGAACTAGGGCTTGAGTCTTGATATTTCAAATTGGGATTTGAGGGGTCATTTGGACACCGATTTCGATGTTCTTTATATGTATAGACTCGTGGAGAGATAAGGAACCCGTTGGTGTAAGAATTTATGAGTTTTGAGAAGTGGGCCCAGGGCTCGGGTTTTGTTAATTTCGAGATTTTTGCTATTTTTCGATTGGGTATTGTTCCATTGGCATGTTGTGATGTATTCGTTGTGGTTTTGATCAGATTTGACGTGCGAGGAGGTTGATTTGAGAGGCAAGGGCATAGCGAGCTAGGATTTTGGCCGGCTTGAGGTGAGTAATAGATGTAAATGATGTCCTGAGGGTTTGAAACCCCGGATTCGCATATCATATTGCTGTATTGTGGTGACTTGCACGCCGGATAGTGAGAGTGGGGTAGAGTACCGTTGGAGATTGTGACTTGGTCCGTCCCGATTACTGCATATTTGACTGAATATCACCTGTTATCATTATGATTTGAGCTGATTGTCATATTTGGGCTTCGTGCCAATTGATTGAATTCTTCATGGATTGCTATTACTGGTTTCTTACCATTTTTACGTATTATTGAACTCAGTCCTAGTATTTAATACTATTTTTCAAACTTAGCAACTTTTTTTCAAACTTGAAACTTAAATAATATTTCTAATGAAGTTTGGGCGAAATATTTATGTATTAATGTGCCCGAGGGCTTATGTGGTTCTGGACTGAGTATGGGATCGGGCTGCGTGCTGCAGCGGTATTATATTGATATTGATATGAGGCCGAGGGCCTAGTTGATGCCATGAGATGGCTTATATTGCGCTTGGGCCGTAAGGGGCCCCTCCCGGAGTCTGCACACCCCCCAGTGAGCGCCGTCGACGATAAAAAAATAAAGCGAGCTGCACGCCGCAATGGGTACTAGAGGGTACCGAACTATGTGTTGCATTTCATATTTGGCCATCATTTACTTACTTATCCGTGGCAGTATTTCCTTAATTGTTTTCATTGGGTTGCGGACTTTATACTACTTGGTTTAAATTGCTGCATTTATAGAATTACTTTGTGCCTATTCAAGATTTCTTATTCTCAACCTTTATTTATGTTTATTACTCACTGGATCGGAGTACCCACATTACTCCCTGCACCTTTTGTGCAGATCCAGTTGCATCTGAGGCTGAGTGAAGATTTCTCTGCCGAGCAGCTTATCCGGGAGTATCAAGGTAGCTGCATGGCATCCGCAGTCCTAATCTTCCCTTCTATCCTATTGTTTAATTTTCGCATTTCTTTAGAACGATATGTAGTAGGTTGATACTCATGTATTAGAGGCTCAGAATGGTAACACCGGATTCTTCGAGCTGTGTAGTAGTATTGGTATTTGGGATTTCCGCATGTTTTAACTCTATTTCAAAATTTCAATATGATGACTTAGTAATTTATCTGTGTTAATTAATTTATGAACTGTCTAAAAATGGTTGAGGTTATTAAATTGGTCGGGCTTGCCTAGCAGTGTGTTGGGCGCCATCACGACCGGGGTTGGGTCGTGACAAATTTGTATCAGAGCCTAGGTTACTTGGTCTCGCGAGTCATGAGCCGGTTTAGTAGAGTCTCGTGGATCGGTACGGAGACGTCTGTACTTATCCTCGAGAGTCTGCAGAATCTTTAGGAAAACTTCACATTCTTGAAATTCTTGTCGTGCGGCTTTGTTGAACTGAAAACTAAACTTCTACTCCCTCCGTTCCAGTTTATGTGAACCTATTTCCTTTTTGGTCCGTTCCAAAAAGAATGAACCCTTTCTAAATTTGGTAACAATTTAGCTTAAAGTTACAACTCTACCCTTAATGAGAAGCTTTTATAACCACACAAATACTCTAGGCCCCATCTGAACTTGTTTAGGACCACAAATCCCAAAAGTCTTTACTTTTTTCTTAAACT
The DNA here is from genome assembly GCA_026770625.1 of Nicotiana glauca. Taxonomy (NCBI): domain Eukaryota; kingdom Viridiplantae; phylum Streptophyta; class Magnoliopsida; order Solanales; family Solanaceae; genus Nicotiana; species Nicotiana glauca. Next base: position 61,886 of record MU737184.1, on the reverse strand, counting down.
CCGTGCGCAGTCAAACAGGTTCACATAAATTGAAACGGAGGGAGTATTATTCTATTCTCTCATAGATGGTAAGGACACGAGCTACCGGACATGGCAGACGACCACCAGTACCACCGTGGATGCGGTCGGGGTCGTGGTAGAGGCAGAACAGCCGGGGCATCGCCTGCTGATCCACCAGTTGCCCCAGCTCAGGATCAGGCTCTAGCTGCAGACATACCAGCAACACCTGTTCAGGCACCAGTTGTGCCCATCGTGATTCCGGGTCTTCAGGAGGCATTGGCTCAGATATTATCAGTTTGCAATAGCCTGGCTCAGGCTGTTTCAACCGCCACAGCAGCAGCAGTAGCTACTTCGCAGGCTGGGGGAGGCAATCATACCCCCGCTGCTCGCACACTTGAGCAGGTAGTGCAGGGACTACAGACGCCAGAGGTACCCACAGCTCAGTAGGTCGCACCAGCTAAGGGCTTCGTGGTTCCAGCTATGCCAGACGATGAGCAGTGTCATCTCGAGAGGTTTGGTAGGCTCCAGCCTCCGACATTCAGTGGTGCTGAGGGCCAGGATGCCCAGGGTTTTCTTGACAGGTGTCAACATATGCTCCAGACGACGGGGATCCTTAGGTCGAGTGTTGTGGCATTTACCACCTTTCAGTTTACCGGGGCTGCTCTTACTTAGTAGGAGGACTTTGAGAGGCGTAGGCCTGTCAGTGCAGCACCCCTTTCTTGGCAGCAGTTCTCCGCTCTTTTCCTAGAGAAGTATGTACCTCAGTCCCGCAGAGAGGAGCTGCGTAGGCAGTTTGAGTGGTTGATGTAGGGGGATATGACCGTGACTCAGTACGAGATGAGTTTTTCATAGTTGACCCGTCATGCTATATGGATGGTTCTGTCAGATCGTAAGAGGATCAGGAGATTTGTGGATGGCCTTAACTTCCATATCCATATTCTGATGACTAGAGAGAGGGTATTAGGTGCTACGTTTGAGGAGGTGGTGGATATCGCTTGTGAGATCGAGTTAGTTCGCCGTAGAGAGCGAGAGGAGAGGGAGGCCAAGAGGCCTTGCAGATCGGGCAGCTACAGTGGTGTTCCTTCTAGAGGCCAGTTCCAGCATGGTAGAGGTCGTTCATTCAGGCCTGCTCAGTCGGCCCGTCCAGAGTATCGTGGGGGATCTTCAAGCCGTGGTCATCATGGGTCCCAGCAGGGCCAGTATTCACTCAATGCCCTCCCATCTTAGATTTCATCTCATGCCTATCAGCTCAGGGTTCTTCTGCACTGAGTGCATCTGCTAGTCACTCCGGCGTGAGGGGTTCCCTTCAGTCCCCATCTCCAGCACCTAGCAGTTGTTATGAGTGCGGAGAGTTTCATCATTTGAGGAGGCAGTGCCCTCAACTTCATGGTAGTCAGCATCAACAGAGGGGTCAGCCCTCGACCTCTGCCCCAATTACTTCACCACCCACCCACCTAGCTAGGGATAGATATCAGGCAGCCAGGGGTCGTCCTAGAGGTGGAGGTCGATCAAGTGGTGGCCAGGCTCGTTTCTATGCTATGCCGGGCAGGACAGATGCCATTGCCTCGGACGATGTCATTATAGGTATTGTTTCAGTCTGCCACAAAGATGCCTCAGTATTATTTGATCCTAGTTCCACCTATTCTTATGTGTCTTCATATTTTGCTCGTTATTTGAGTATGCCCCGGGAGTCCCTTTCTTTAGTTGTTCATGTGTCTACCCCGGTGGGCGATATTGTTATTGTGGATCGCGTGTATCGGTCATATGTTGTGATTATTGGGGATCTGGAGACCCGAGTTGATCTATTGCTATTGAGCATGGTGGACGTTAACATTATTCTGGGCATGGATTGGTTATTTTCGTGTCATGCTATTCTAGATTGTCATGCTAAGATAGTCACTTTGGCTATTCCGGGTGTACCGCGGATCGAGTAGCGTGGTATGACTGATTATGTTCCTAGTAGAGTTATTTCTTTCTTGAAATCCCAGTGTATGGTTGGGAAGGGTTGCCTTTACTATTTGGCGTTCGTGAGGGATGTTGGAGCTGAGACTCATAGCATTGATTCTGTTTCCGTTGTGAGGGATTTTCCCGATGTATTTCCTGCAAAGCTGCCAGGCATGCCACCGGACAGGGATATTGATTTTGGTATTGACCTGGTGCCGGGGACTCAGCCCATCCCTATTCCGCCATATCATATGGTAGCAGCGGAGTTGAAAGAATTGAAGGAGCAGCTTCAGGAGCTCCTAGATAAGGGGTTCATTCGGCATAGTGTGTCACCTTGGGGTGCGCCAGTTCTGTTTGTGAAGAAGAAGGATGGCACAATGAGAATGTGCATCGATTATAGGCAACTGAACAAAGTAACAGTGAAGAACAAGTATCACGTGCCTCGTATTGATGATTTATTTGACCAGCTTCAGGGAGCGAGGGTGTTCTCCAAGATCAATCTCCGTTCGGGTTATCACCAGTTGAAGATCAGGGATTCAGATATTTATAAGACTGCTTTCAGGACAAGATATGGTCACTATGAGTTTCTTGCCATGTCTTTCAAGCTAACCAATGTCCCAACGGCATTCATGCATCTGATGAACAATGTATTTCAGCTTTATCTAGATTCATTTGTCATCGTGTTCATTGATGATATCCTGCTGTATTCGCGTAGTCAGGAGGAGCACGCGCAGTATTTGCGGGTTATATGGCAGAGATTGAGGGAGGAGGGGCTTTATGCAAAGTTCTTCAAGTGTGAGTTTTGGCTCAGTTCAGTGGCTTTCCTGGGGCACATGGTGTTAAGCGAGGGTATTCAGGTTGATCCGAAGAAGAAAGAGGCGGTGCAGAGTTGGCCTAGACCGTCCTCAGCCACATATATTCGTAGTTTCCTTGGGTTGGCAGGCTATTATTGCCAGTTTTTTTAGGGTTTTTCCTCTATTGCATCGCCCTTGACCAAGTTGACTCAGAAGGGTGTTTCATTTTTATGGTCGGATGTGTGTGAGGAGAGCTTTCAGAAGCTCAAGACAGCTTTGGCCACAGCTCCAGTATTGGTTTTGCCGTCAACTTCAAGTTCTTATATGGTATATTACGATGCTTCACGAGTTGGGATTGGTTATGTATTGATGCAGGAGGGTAGAGTTATCGCTTATGCTTCCCGTCAGTTGAAGCCCCATGAGCAGAACTACCCCGTTCATGATTTGGAGCTAGCTGCTATAGTTCATGCATTAAAGATTTGGAGGCATTACTTGTATGGCGTATCTTGTGAGGTATTCACTGATCATCACAGTCTTCAGCATTTGTTCAAGCAAAAGGATCTTAATTTGAGGCAGCGGAGGTGGCTAGAGTTGCTTAAGGATTATGATATCACCATTTTGTATCACCCGGGGAAGGCCAATATAGTAGCTAATGCTCTGAGCCGAAAGGCGGTGAGTATGGGGAGCTTAGCGTACATTCCGGTTGAGGAGAGGCCATTTGCAGTTGATGTTCAGGCCTTGGCCAATCGATTTGTGAGACTAGATATTTCAGAGCCCAGTCGGATGTTGGCTTGTGTGGTTTCTCGGTCTTCTTTGTATGACCGCATCAGAGAGTGTCAGTATGAGGATCCGCCTATACTTGTCCTTAAGGACAAGGTTCAGCGTGGTGATACCAGGGATGTGACCATTGGAGATGGTGCGTTGAGGATGCAGGGCCGAATTTGCGTGCCCAATGTGGATGGGCTTCGGGATTTAATATTGGAGAAGGCCTATAGCTCGCGGTATTCCGTTCATCCGGGTGCTGCAAAGATGTATCAGGATCTTAGACAGCACTATTGGTAGCAAAGGATGAAGAGAGATATTGTGGAGTATGTAGCTCGGTGTCTTAATTGTCAGCAAGTGAAATATGAGCATCATAGACTGGGTGGCTTGCATCAGCAGATGGTTATTCCTGAGTGCAAGTGAGAGAGGATCACAATGGATTTTGTTACCGGACTCCCTCGAACTTTGAAGAAATTTGATGCCATTTGGGTGATTATAGACAGGCTGACCAAGTCCGCGCACTTCATTTCGGTTTGTACTACTTTTTCTTCAGAGTGGCTGGTAGAGATTTATATTCGGAAGATTGTTCGATTGCATAGTGTCCCAGTTTCCATCATATCAGATCGGGGCACTCAACTTACCTCTCAGATTTGGCAGATGCTTCAGTGAAAGATGGGTACTCAGGTACAGTTGAGCACAACATTTCACCCTCATCCGGATGGATAGTTCGAGCGTACCATTCAGATATTAGAGGATACGCAACGTGCCTGTGTTATTGATTTTGGAGGGTTATGGGATCGGTTTCTACCGCTTGCAGAGTTTACCAACAGCTATCAGTCCAGCATTCAGATGGCACCGTATGAGCCCTTGTATGGGAGACGGTGTAGATCTCCAGTTGGTTGGTTCGAGCCCGGTGAGGCTAGATTGTTAGGGACATATTTGGTTCAAGATGCATTGGAGAAGGTAAAGATGATTCAGGATAGACTCCGTATAGCGCAGTCGAGGCAGAAGAGTTATGCAGACAGGAAGGTTCGAGATGCATCCTATATGATTGATGAGAAGGTCTTGTTGAAGGCTTCACCCACAAAGGGTGTTATGAGATTCGTAAAGAAAGGGAAATTGAGTCCACAGTTCATTGGGCCTTTTGAGGTACTTATGAGGATTGGGGAGGTGGCTTATGAGCCTGCCTTGCCACCCAGCTTGTCGAGCGTGCATCCAATTTTTCATGTTTCTATGCTCTGGAAGTATGTTGGAGACCCGTCACATGTTTTGGATTTCAGTACAGTTTAGTTGGAGGGTGATTTAACTTATAAGGTAGAGCCAACAACCATTCTGGATCGTCAGGTTCGGAAGTTGAGGTCAAAGGATGTTGCTTCGTTGAAGGTGCAGTGGAGAGGACAGCTCGTGGAGGAGGCTACCTGGGAGACCGAGCGGGAGATGCGAAGCAGATACCCTCTCATATTTGAGACTTCAGGTATGTTTCTTGACTCACTCGAGGACAAGCATTTGTTTAAGTTGGGGAGGATGTGATGACCCGAATCGTCGTCACGTGAGTTACCATCCCTTTTTCCCCCATTTTTTTCTTCTTTATGCTTCATTATGAGTGTCTTGTGTGAACGAGTCGATTTGGATTGATTTTAAAAGGAAATGAGACACTTAGTCTATTTAAGGAAGGCTTATTTTAAAAAAGTCAATCGGACATTGACTTATGTGTTAGGAGGCTCGAATATGGATTCCGATGATTCGGTTAGCTTCAGGGGATGATTTATGACTTAGGAGTGTGATCGAAAGCGATTTTGAAGCTCCGGTGCAGAATTAGGCTTGAATTGGCGAAATTAGCATTTTGGCGAATTCTGGTTGATAGGTGAGATTTTGATCCGAGGGTCGGAATGGAATTACGAGAGTTGTTGAAGCTTCGTTAGGTGATTTCGGATGTGTGCGCAAAATTTCAGGTCATTCGGAGGTATTTTGGTTGGGTTTTGATCAAATGCGTGTTTCGGAAGTTTTAGAAGAACTTAGGCTTGAATCCGATGTAATTTGATGGTTTTGGTGTTGTTTGAGGTGTTTTGATGATTGGAGAAAGTTTGAATGATGTTTTAAGATGCGTTGATGCTTTTGTTTGAGGTCCCGGGGGCCTCGGGGTGATTTCGGATGGCTAACGGGGAGATTTGGACTATGAAAAGTTGCAAAAAAAGGCATCAGTTGTTGCAGAGAATTTTGCTCTATGCGATCGTAGAGGCAGTTTTGCGATCGCACATATGGATTTTTAGGGGTTGTTTGGTTGTTCAATGCGATCGCATAGTAAGGGTTGCGATCGCATAGTGTTAAGTGAACCTGGGGGCTTGAATGGAAATTTGTTCAATGCGAACGCGAGTGTAAGTGTGCGATCGCATAGGGACAGGGACTAATGAATTGCGATCGCAGGGGTCTGTATGCGATCGGATAGTGTTAAATTTGGAGCTGAAATTTTTGTGCATTGCGATCGCAAGCCTGGGGCTGCGATCGCATAGAGGAAAAAGGGACCTGGGCAGAAGGGTTTTAAAACATTTTGTTTCGCGAGGTTAAGTCATTTTCCACCATTGTTGAGCATTGTGAGAGCTTTTTGGGAGGAATTGAAGAGGGATTCAAAGAGGAGTGATTGGAGGTAAGTCCTATGAACTTAAACCACGATTATTATGTGAAATTAACCTAGAAATTCATGAAAGCTTAGCAAAAAGGGGAAGAACTAGGGCTTGAGTCTTGATATTTCAAATTGGGATTTGAGGGGTCATTTGGACTCCGATTTTGGTGTTCTTTATATGTATAGACTCGTGGATAGATAAGCAACCCGTTGGTGTAAGAATTTTTGAGTTTTGAGAAGTGGGCCCGGAGTTCGGGTTTTGCTAATTTCGAGATTTTTGCTATTTTTTGATTGGGTATTGTTTCATTGGCATGTTGTGACATATTCGTTGTGGTTTTGATCAGATTCGACACACGAGGAGGTCGATTTGAGAGGCAAGGGCATAAAGAGCTAGGATTTTGGCCGTCTTGAGGTCAGTAATAGATGTAAATGATGTCCTGAGGGTTTGAAACCCCGGATTTGCACGTCGTAGTGCTATATTGAGGTGACTTGCACGCCAGATAGCGAGAGTGGGGTAGAGCACCGTTGGGGATTGTGACTTGGTCCATCCCGATAGATGAATTTACTACATATTTGACTGAATATCACCTGTTATCATTATGATTTGAGATGATTGTCATATTTGGGCTTCGTGCCAATTGATTGAATCCTTCATGGATTGCTATTACTGGTTTCTTACCATTTTTACGTATTATTGAACTCAGTCCTAGTATTTAATACTATTTTTCAAACTTAGCCACTTTTTCCCAAACTTGAAACTTAAATAATATTTCTAATGAAGTTTGGGCGAAATATTTATGTATTATTGTGCCCGAGGGCTTATGTGGTTCTGGACTGAGTATGGGATCGGGCTGCGTGCTGCAGCGGTATTATATTGATATTGATATGAGGCCGAGAGCATAGTTGATGCCATGAGATGGCTTATATTGCGCTTGGGCCGTAAGGGGCCCCTCCCGGAGTCTGCACACCCCCAGTGAGCGCCGTCGACGATAAATAAATAAAGCGAGTTGCACGTCGCAACGGGTACTAGAGGGTACCGAACTATGTGTTGCATTTCATATTTGGCCGTCATTTACTTACTTATCTATGGCAGTATTTCCTTAATTGTTTTCATTGGGTTGCGGACTTTATACTACTTGGTTTAAATTGCTGCATTTATAGAATTACTTTGTGCCTATTCAAGATTTCTTATTCTCAACCTTTATTTATGTTTATTACTCACTGAGTCGGAGTACCCACATTACTCCCTGCACCTTTTGTGCAGATCCAGTTGCATCTGAGGCTGAGTGAAGATTTCTCTGCCGAGCAGCTTATCCGGGAGTATCAAGGTAGCTGCATGGCATCCGCAGTCCTAATCTTCCCTTCTATCCTATTGTTTAATTTTCGCATTTCTTTAGAACGATATGTAGTAGGTTGATACTCATGTATTAGAGGCTCAGAATGGTGACACCGGATTCTTCGAGTTGTGTAGTAGTATTGGTATTTGGGATTTCCGCATGTTTTAACTCTATTTCAGAATTTCAGTATGATGGCTTAGTAATTTATCTGTGTTAATTAATTTATGAACTGTCTAAAAATGGTTGAGGTTATTAAATTGGTCGGGCTTGCCCAGTAGTATGTTGGGTGCCATCACGATCGGGGTTGGGTCGTAACAACGAATTTGGATTGGGTATTGGGTCAATTGGATTAATTTAAAATCTGATGGGGTGGGTTAAAATTGGGGCTAAAATTTCAATAATAATAGGCTAGGTATTAAATAGCCAATTTCTCCCCTTTTTTTAATATAAAATAGTAAAATAATTTTAAAAACAAATTAAAAACACTGAACTAATTAATAATGTATGAGTATTAATCTAAAAATAGTGGAAATGATTTTTTAATTGTAAAACGCTATTAATCGTAATACAGACTATAATTGCAATTATATGCAATTTAGCTTAAAAATGCCAAACAAATTTGTAAAAAATATACAAAAATTACCTGAATTATTTCTTCGTATAAATATGAGAATGGAAATAAATTATTCTCCAAAAATGATAGTCTGGGAATAATTATTGGATTTTGTATTGCTAAAATAGACAATAAATTGATTTTAAAAATCTAAAAAATAGGGAAAAATACCAAAACTCTTGGGCATGCTTATATATTTTGAGAGTATTTTGAGTACAAAAAAAGACATAGGGAAAAATTGGGTATCAACAGCTGCCCCTCTTTATCCGAGAAGGATGAAAGAGCTGTCGGGTAAAGATATGATGGCCAATTTTGATCGAAAGAAACGATTTGAAAGGTTTTGACCGAGCTCTGGTTCCTGAGCTGCCTACATATCCCTGGTCTTACAGGAATCAGGCCATATGTAGTTCGGGATCCATTGGCGGAATATGCTGATGGAGGTTTTGAAAATGTCGGATGCGATGTTTAGGTTGAGAAATGTGGTTAAAGTCTAGTAGGCTGCGGGAACCGAAGCGGGATCACTCCTGCTGAGACGTCCGTTGATAGCCGGTGTGCCTGCGAGTGAGCAATACAAACATATATTGTGCATAAATTCAAACGTGATGCAAGTTCCCATTGGACCATGAATGTTGTCTTCGAACGGTTAGGATAACGTCCCCAGACCATGACGTCCTGGTCCATGGAGCGTATAATAGAGGATGAAATGATGTTCTCGAGATATGAGAATGATGCCTCCGAACCATGATAACTTTGAATAATGCTATGCGGAGAGAATATGGGGTCCTCAGGCCATGTCATGACGTTCTCGGGCTATGAAGGTGGTGCCTCCGAACAATGGAGCCTTTGGACAATTTGGCAATCTTTCAGCCCATGAAATGCAGAAGGTGGCAATCTTTCAGCCGATGTAAGATGTAAATAAAATTGGCGATGTTTCAGTCAATGAAGAATTTAAATAAAGTTGGCGATATTTCAACCGATGCAGAATTTAAATAAATTTTGGAAATATTTCAACTGATGCAAGACGTAAATAAAAGGTGGCGGTATTTCAGCCATGCAAGAGAGATAAAGTGGCGATATTTCAGCCATGCAAGATTTAAATAAAGTTGATGATCTTTCAGCCATGTAGATGGAGGTAGAGCTTAACCTCGGAAGGTAGAATGGTATCCTTATGCAATGCAGAGAAAGAAGGATGGAGACATGGCTTTGTCTCGGAAGGCAGAAAGGTAGCCTTATGCAATGCAGAGAAAATGCAGATGGAGACAGTGCTTAGTCTCGGAAGGCAGAATGATAGCCTTATGCAATGCAGAAAAAATGCAGATGGGGACAGTGCTTAGTCTCGGAAGGCAGAATGGTAGCCTTACACAATAAAAAAAAATGCAGATGGAGACAGTGCTTAGTCTCGAAAGAAGGAATGGTAGCCTTATACAATGCAGAGAAATACAAAAGGCGAATAGTAATGAGATCTCTTAGCTGATAGCTGATAGCTGATTGCGATATTGTGGTTGTTGGGGATGTCGTGTAAATAGATGACGACTCTGAGAGTTGTATTCCAGAAATAGTATGAGTGTGTAAATGTATCTGCTGATTTTATGACTTGAGGGCCTGCATCCAAAGAAAAATCGTGAGTTTTGTAAAGGGGGAAGGTTAGTTCGTCTTTCTGTAGACTTCGCTTGTCCTGCTCGATGTTATTTTCATTGGGGCAACATTGCTAAACAAAGCAATTTTGATGTAGTCATGCATGATTTAGTAAAAACATAATATAAATACATAGCTGAAAATAGTTCTCTTTAGATGAATCGACGACTGCGATGCGGTTCAAGACATTGTAACCTCTCTCGCTCCGGAATTTTTAAGGTCCTCCTCAAAATTCTGCCCCAGTTTCCAATGGCGGGGGAAATGAAAATTTTATTGAATTGTGACCGAACCCGTAGGGCTGCCTACGCATCCCCTCTTAAACAGGAATCGGGTCAGGCGTAGTTCAAATTACATCATATAGGAAAGCATAAAGATTACACATAGTAACTCTTGACTGCATCTCAATTAATTGGCTTTGGCCAGACTTCTCCATCCATTTCTGCAAGTATGAGGGCTCCTCATGTTAGAACACGGTGAATTATGTACGGGCCCTGCCAGTTAGGAAAGAACTTCCCCTTGGCTTCATCCTGATACGGGAAAATTTTCTTTAACACCAGCTATCCTGGCATGAATTGTCTCGGATTGACTCTTTTGTTGAAGGCTATGGACATCCTGTTCTGATACAATTGACCATGGGGAACTGTATTCATTCTCTTCCCATCTATTAGAGCTAGTTGCTCGTAGCATTTTTTTACCCATTCTGCGTCGTCAAGTTCTGCTTCCTGTATGATCCTCAAGGAGGGAATCTCTACCTCGGTGGGAATAACTGCCTTTGTACCATAAACCAACATATATGGCATTGCTTCGGTTGATGTGTGAACTGTGGTACGGTATCCCAATAGAGCAAACGATAGCTTTTCGTGTCACTGCTTGTGTTTCTCTATCATCTTCCTTAGTATCTTCTTAATGTTCTTATTGGCTGCTTCTACAACTCCATTCATTTGAGGTCTTTAGGCTGTAGAATTCTTGTGTTTAATCTTGAATCTTTCACACATTGCTTTCATAAGGTCACTGTTGAGATTGGAACCATTATCAGTAATGATTGACTCTGGGATGCCGAATCGGCAAATGATGCGGTCGCGGACAAAGTCTGCCACAACTTTCTTGGTCACTGCCTTATATGATGCTGCTTCAACCCATTTGGTAAAATAATCAATTGCCACTAGAATCAACATGTGCCCGTTTGATGCGGCAGGCTCGATAGGTCCGATTACATCCATTCCCCAAGCGGCGAACGGCCATGGCAAGCTTGTTGCAGTAAGCTCGTTTGGAGGCACTTTTATCATGTCTGCATGTATCTGACAATGCTGGCATTTTCGGACAAACTAGATGCAGTCCGTTTCCATAGTCATCTAAAAATATCCTGCCCGGAGTATCTTCTTTGCTAAGACAAAACCATTCATATGTGGACCACCGGTCCCTACATGAACCTCTTCTAACAACCTGGATGCTTTCTTTGCTTCGACAAACCTTAGTAATCCCAAATCGGGAGTCCTCCTATACAGGATTCCTCCGTTGTGAAAGAAATGATTGGAGAACCTTCGCAGTGTGTGCTTCTGAGTAGCGTTTGCAAGTTTTGGATATTCTCCTGTTGCCAAATATTCCTTGATATCGTGAAACCAAGGTTTTCCATCTGCTTCTTCCTCGACATGAGCATAGTAAGCTGGCTGATCATGAATTTTTACCAAGATAGGATCAATGAAGTTCTTATCTGGATGCTGAATCATAGATGATAGGTTAGCCAATGTGTCGAAAAACTCATTCTGGACTCTGAGAACATGCTAGAATTCTGTCTTTGTAAACCTCTTCCTCAACTCCTGTACATGATGCAAATAAGGGAGTATCTTGGAGTTCTTGGTTGCCCATTCTTCTTGGACCTGATGTATGAGCAAATCTGAATCCCCGATCACTAGTAACTCCTAAATGTTCATATCAATGAGCAGATTGAGCCCTAAGATGCAGGCTTCGTATTCGCCCATGTTGTTGGTGCACGGGAACCTGAGCTTGGCAGACACCAGATAATGCTGACCTGTTTCTGATACTAGAACTACTCCTATGCCAACTCTTTTGAAGTTTTGTCCCAAAACACAACCGAATGCCCCATCCAATACTGCAAGGTAGAGCAATATAGGTCTACCCGGTTTGGGCGGAACCAGAACTGGCAGCGTTGACATGTATTCCTTAATTCTGTCGAAGGCTTTTTGACAATCATCAGTCCATTTGGTGGCGGCGTCCTTCTTCAACATCTTAAAGATTGGCTCACAAATGACAGTGGACTAAGCTATGAACCGGCTGATGTAGTTGAGTCTCCCCAAGAAACTCATAACCTCTTTCTTGTTCTTTGGCCGTGGCAATTCTTGAATGGCCTTAACCTTTGACGGATCCAGTTCTATTCCTCGTTGACTTACGATGAAACCAAGCAGTTTTTCGGCAAGAACCCTGAATGCACATTTGGCGGGATTCAGTTTCAGATTGTACCTTCTCAATCTGTTGAAGAACATCCTCAGATCTTCTATATGGTCAGTGGCTTTCTTGGATTTGATGATGACATCGTCTACATACACCTCGATCTCTTTGTGTATCATGTCATGGAAAATAGTAGTCATGTCCCTCATGTAGGTGGCCCCAACATTCTTTAATCCAAACGACATCATCTTGTAACAATACATCCCCCATGACGTAATGAAAGCCGTTTTCTCCGTATCTTCTTCGTCCATCCATATCTGATGATACCCAGCAAAACAATCAACAAATGACTGCAGCTCGTGCTTGGCGCAGTTGTCAATCAGAATGTGTATGTTCGGCAGGGGGAAGTTGTCTTTCGGACTGGCCCGATTGAGGTCCCGGTAGTCGGCACAGACTCTGACCTTCCCGTCCTTCTTTGGCACTGGCACAATATTGGCTAACCATGTTGGATACTCCATTACCCTGAGGACCTTGGCTTTGACTTGTTTGGTAACTTCTTCTTTGATTTTCAAACTCATATCAGGTTTGAACTTCCTAGCTTCTGCTTTATCGGCGGACTTGTCGGATCTATTGGCAGTTTGTGAGCTACAATAGATGTACTGAGACCGGTCATATCATCATATCACCAGGAAAATATGTCCTCATATTCCCTTAGGAATTCTGTGTACTCTTCCTTTTCTGACAGTGACAGGCGAACACTGATGCACATTTCCTTGACATTCTCTGTATCCCCCAAGTTGATAACCTCAGTTTCGTCCAAGTTAGACTTAGGCCTATTCTCAAAGTCCTCAACCTTTTTAACGACCTCTTCTGGTATATCATTCTTTTCTGAGTCTATATCCATTTCTTGCGTTGTCTCGTCACAAGTCACAATCGTCGATTCATCAAGATAAGTAATAGTAATACCGTGTAAATAAAGTAAACAATGGAGAAAATAATAAGAGCGAGATTTATAAGAAACTGAAATGCTTTGATAAATTCCATAGTTATTTTGAACATTGGAGCTCTTTTCCAAATTTAAAGAAAATACGGAAAGAAAATCAACTAGCGAAAAAGTAAAAGATAATATATGGTGCTTTGTTCAGCCTTGCTACCCCAAAGCTTTTCGGGCCCTGATGGTTTTGATGGACAAATTATTGAGGCGCGCTCCTCGGCTCACAGCTTGTATGGAAGGGCCTTCCTCCCCTTCCTCCTCGAAAATGACATAATAGTCCATATTGTCGTCTTCCAAGAACAGATTCTTCATTGCCGCCAATGCTTCTGCTTCTTCTGACCCATATATGATGTCTACTGGCTGGAAAGTCTGCTCCAGGCGAGGTATTGGATGCTCCAATGGGTATTAAGGACCGCGCCATGATGGCAGCCATTCACTAAACTCTTTCCAGGTGTACTCATATCCCAAACCAAAAGTGGTACCGTGTTTCTTCAGCTTGATGGGCTTGGCGATTCCCTGGAGGTTTTTGCCGACCCCTTGCCAGGTTCGTATCCACACCAATTCAATATGCTTTCAATATTGTTATCCCACCATTTATCCTTGTCTATGGCATTGACTCGCTCAATATGATAGTAGGTTTCCCCGCCTATCTTCCTTCTTCCTCCGATCGCTGGGATGGTCTGGTGATTGTATATGGGATTACTACCATCGCCATGAATAATCACCTCTTGGTGATTCCACTCGAACTTCACTGCCTGGTGCAGGGTTGATGCTACAGCTCCAGCGACGTGAATCCAAGGTTGTCCCAATAGCAAGTTGTAAGATCCTGGGATGTCTATCACCTGAAAATCAATGTCGAACCAAGTCGGTCCCATTTGCAGACACAAACTAATTTCCCCAATAGTGGACCTTTGGGAACCATCAAAAGCATTGATGTTGATGGCCCCATCCTTGATCTCATGTAGGCTCTTTCCCAATGTTCTGAGAGTCACCAATGGACAAATATTGAGGCTGGACCCTCTGTCAGTCAGAATCCTGGTGATGAAATAATCTTCACATTGTATAGTGATGTGCAACGGTTTGTTGTGGCTTAGCCCTTCTTGTGGCAACTCATCTTTGTGGAAAGTGATTTTGTGACTCTCCAATACCTGCCCTACCATGTTTGCTATTTCTCCTCCAGTTATTTTGTTGGGAACATATGCCTCACTCAACACTTTCAATAAGGCATTCTTATATGCATCAGAACTTTGTAGCAGAGCTAAGATGGAAATCTGGGCTGGCGTCTTGTTCAACTGATCGATGACTGAGTACTCCTTTGCTTGTATATTCCTCCAGAGGTCATCAGGCCTAGTTTCAGTGACAGTTGGTTGTCCAGAGGCTTGTTTACTCGACTCAGTGAGATGTTCTGGAGTATAAACCCTGCCGGTTCTGGTCATACCATATGCTGCAATTGCTTCTCCAGATTTGGTTTTCCCTTTCCTTCTCGCCTGGGCGATGTAATCCCAAGGGATGGCCTTCGTATGGAATGGTCATATGGCTGACATGCTGCAGGAATGGGTACCCTTGTTTTGGGAGGTAACACAGCAACTTCAAATGGCACAGGTGCTTTTGGGGGTCGAAACTCGACCTCAATTGGTCCAGGCGCCTTTGAAGAAGGAGGTTCTTTGAACTCAAGCGGTATAGACATGTTCGCTTCAGCATCCCCAGAAGGCTGGATCTGGACAACAATTGGATTAAGTGTGACTGTTGGTTTCTTCGGCTCGTCACCTTCGGCAATCAATCCAATTGACCCATTGGGGTCCCAATCATCTTCTATCTCGATCATGTGAATGCCTCCACCCTTGTGGTTAGGTAAAGGGTTGTTGCGAATATTAGGAGCAGGCTCCTTTGCCACGATAATCTTATTGTCAATTAAAACTTGGATCTTATCCTTCAGCGAGCGGCGCTCGTCAATGGTATGCCCCTTCATGCCGGAATAGTATGCACAAGATTTGTTCGGGTTGATCCATTGGGAAGGATTTTTTGGAGTTATGGCAGGGATGGGGGTAACGTAACCATCATTTTTTAGCCTTCCATACAGCTGGTCGATCGGTTCGGCAATGGCGGTATATTGTTTGGGAGGTCTGCGGTCAAAGTTAGGTCGAGGTCTAGGAAAGTTTTGGCGAGTGGGAGGTGACTCATGGTAAGAGGGTTGAGTGTTGTAGGCTTGGTAGAAAAGTGCGGGTTAAAAGTATCTGGGTAAAGTGGGCTGATATGTAGGAGGCGGAGACGATTGGTAAGTAGGTGATGGAGCTTGGTAGGAGGGCAATGGTGCTTGGTAGTTTGGAGTAGGTTGATATGTGAGTGGGGGTAATGGATAGGTTTGGTATTTTATTGGGGATTTTGTTCTCTGTGCAACCATCACGACACTCACATCCCTTTTCTTGGACGTTCCACCTGACCGTAGAGCCTTGGTTGTAGCCTGTAATGCTTCAAGGTTGGTGACCGGCCTGACCTTAGTAGCCTCTGATCTCCAAAGAGTAGCATACTCACGGAATGTCTCTGTAAGTTTCTTCTTCAAATTCTGGATGTAGAATACATCTGGCGCATTCTCCGTATTGAATCTGAACTTGTCCATGAAATAGGACGCCATACCTACCTAGCTTGACCACTTCTTGGGGGTCTTGGCTAATGTACCAAGATAGAGCATCTCCTTTCAGACTTCTCATAAAGAGCTTCATGCAGATCTTTTCATCCCTTCCGATTCCGACCAACTTGTCTCAGTATGTCCTCAAATGGACTCTGGAATCCCCTGTTCCATCAAACATCTCGAACTTGGGAGATTTGTACCCCTCGGGTAGTTCAACATCTGTCTGAATACAAAGGTCCTCGTAATTCAGTCCCTTGATACCTTTGTTTCCTTCAACACCCTGGACTCGGCTAGTCAGCTTCTCGAGTTCTGCGGCCAGGTTCCTGATAAGAGAGTCTTTGTCATCAGATTGTGGTGTGCTTGAAATAGGTTCAGTATAGTGTGGTATGGTTTCCACATAGACGGGGGTGTTGTGGGGATGATCATTTGTGGAGTTTAGTGGTTTAGGAATGAGTAGTGGGGTGTTGTTTGAAGTGTGGCATGTGTTGCAGTGGTGATGGGAAACGGGTTAGTTTTGTGGTTTTGGGATGTTTTGTGGAGGCGTAGGATTTTGAGAATTGGGAAAGTTTACATCCGGGTAGTGAGGGAAAATGATAAGTTTGCCAAGTTCCGAACATGGTCCAGTTCTTCCTGAAATTTCAACAACTTCTATTCAAGTTAGGCGGCACTTTCCTTGGAAACTTGAATACCCTGAGTAACCTCTACTCGTTCACCCAAGTTCTCCTTTCTGATGTTGCTCAAGTCTTCCATTTTTGCCTTGTTCTTGTTTCTGATAGGACTCGGAGGAGGAGGAGGTAGAGGGCCCTTGGATCTCGTAGAGTATGATGAAGATGCTAGAGTGCACGAACTAACCTTTTGGGGAGGGAAATAAAACAAAAGTAAAAACAAAACAAGGTAACAGGGCAGTAAGGTTATGAGAAGAAAACGTTGCAGTATTTAAACACATATTGCAAGAATATAAATTGTTTCCTAATTTGGATGCCTCGTTGTGCCCGAGGTAGGCCTAGCGACAAGTTGATTTGGAGAACTTATAATGCTAAATGCCTCATTTTATTGATAAAAATAAGACGAATCCCAAAACGATGCTAAAATTGCGGAAAATAAAAATGTTACTAATGGCCATTGGCCTTATTACATTTTAAAGAAAAAAGAAAAGATCCTAACTACTTGGTCCCAGAGGGACCTTCTTCAGGTTGAATGTTCTCGTTGATCAGATTCTCCAGCTCATACAGATTCTCCAGTAAAAATGCCTTTGCCAGGCGTTCTCCTTCGTTTCCCTCAGCGTTCTGGCAGTCAGTGACTCTCTTTCTCACTTTCCCTTCCAATTCCAACAGACTTTATTCCAGATATTCCAGCTTTTTGCTAGCCTTGGTGACCCTCTTTTTCCATTCATTGATTTGGTCACTTGATGGGAGATTCCTCCACCAGTTCAGCAAGAGTGAGGGTGTGCTAACCATACCGAAGTTGGGGACCTCGTGCCTCATTTTTTGCAAAACAAAGGGTTAGGCCCTTATCCCGCCGGACTCAACTTATTTAAACCAATAATTAGCATAAATGGCATTTAGATCTCCAAATAAATGCACAAAAATATGGTGGCGTCCGTTTAGGTTTCGAGGAAACCCGGTGTACTTTGGACAAAGCTATCTTAAAGAGTAATTATGTGGACAACATAACTGACTCGGCTAGGTTTGATAGTGATACATGCACAGTTAAACAGAATACGGTTTCTATGGGGTATTAGACCGGTACCCTTGAGCGGACAACTCAAGAAGAAAAGGCACGGAACCGTCGACTGCATCAGTGATCAACTGGTTTTATCGCAAATATGCCTTTGCCAAATTTAGGGGGTGACAATATCAGAAGGGCGCAACCACTCATTATAAGCGTTGCTATGGTATTTGTTTGGCATAAGTGGAATATGATGTTGAAGATGCAATTACAAGAATGAAACAAATTGTCACGTATTTGCACGTTCATAAGATAATAATTACAATAATTGCTCATAATTACAACAGTATTGAAGGAAAGCGGTAAAAGCATTAACGAAAAGAAAATAAAGAGAAAGTCAGTTTTGAAGTAGAAGAGAGATAAAGACATTAAATAAAAGCAATAAAGAAGCAATAAAGTCACAAATAACATGAAATGATAAAAGCCTAAAGAAATCCCCAGCAGAGTCGCCGTGATGTCGACGTCCCCTTTTTCTCGCGAAATCGGGTTTATGACATTTGGGAGGACAACTCATTCCCTTTTTGGGATTTGGTTTTTTTGGAATTGAAAAATCGCCACCTAATGATTAAAGTGCATTAGGAATCTAAGAAGGGGTTTGAGTTTGAAGAACCAGAGTTCGGGTAAGGGCTAGAAATTATCTCGAGGGAAAGGTGTTGGCACCCCTCAAGATCCACTAGTGTGGTTCCCGGCCATGCTATAGTTGTGACTTCACATAATCAAACAAGTAATTTAGGGCTCAAATAAAGGGATTGTATAGAACGTTGCAAATAAGTTGAAAACCTTTGAAGAAAGTAAAGAGAGAAGAAATTTAAAAAGATTTAAGCAGTTCTAAATAAAGCAGATAAAGACAAGCAAAGGAAAAAGGGTCCTAGGTTTGTGATTAATATGGATCACGTCAATGCAATATCCAGTAATCACTCCTCAGAAGAGGGGCTACACGATATATTAGAGCATCGGTCATCATCTCCATATTCTACCCTTCCCACCCCGTAAAGGTTATTTAAAACACGTGGGTTGGTCACGAATACTTGTTGCTTGCTATTACCCGTCCCGTCCTATAGGTCCCGGAGGGCATTTAGGACCACTATTCCTACAAAGTAAGGACTAGGCTAGACCCCTTAGGTTTAAAGGATAAAATGTTATGCGACATATATAACAAATAGGACTTCACATAAAGGAGCATACAAGGACAAATAAGGCTCATAGATCCCTCCAAAAGTGAACACGTAATCAGCACATCTCAAACACATTTAAGGTCTCAAATATAGGAGTTTTTAAGGAAAAGGAATAGGCGACAACATGTTGAGTAAGTGAAAGAACCGTTAAAGCAAGGTTTTGAAAAATACAGTAGAGACTTAGTAGCTTAACTAGATATAGAACAAGTATCAAAATAGCATAATTCTGGGCAGAAAAGGTAACCCAGTAGTTTGAAAAAACATAATAGAACAAGAATCAGAAAGTCAGTGAGAATAAATAGACGCACGATTTCAAAATTTGTTTCTAGATAAATAGGGATTTCTAGTAAAACAGTATGAACTTCAGAGAATCAAAACAAGAATGGGAGTGGTAGAGTTCAAACTAAAAAAGGCTGGTTAGTCTTAAACTGGAAAAACACATAATTAATCGATTCTTATTAGGCCTAAAGTTTGCCTAGGCGTCGTATGCATTGCCTAATTATCTTAAAAGGGTGAACATGCATATTTGATTCTAGTTTTTTAAAAGGACGCAGTTAACCAAACTTGTATTATTATATTAAGCATGCTAATGAGGCGTTTAACAATTGCAACTCAGACGAAATAAAACCCTAAGTGACAGGATGTCTAATGCACATAGAAGTTCCTAAAACATGGTCTCTAAATGCTAACGAGAATGCAGCAGTAGCCTTAACAGTTATTTGCTAGTTATTAACTGATCATGAGTACGAAATGAGTATAATAATAGGCTGAAAGTAAAGGGCTTAAAATAGGATCTCTAATGTATGAGATGCATGTCCTACACATGATATCTATTGCGCAAATAGGTAAATAAAGTCCTATAAGCATGTTTTCTACCCATTACTTAAACTAAGCATGCATAACCCCCATGTTCACTATCCAAACCCCAATCATTTATTTTCAAATTATTAATGACAGCTGAATTACAGTAATAAAGAATAAAATAAGAAGTTATTCTATAGGGAGCCTTCAATCAGGCTCAATCTTCCAACCTCACTCCTTTCGAGTTTCACAACCTTTGCCATGGTTTGGGTGCGGCAAAGCTCCCTAAGGCCCCATTGGCTCCCTGGCCAATACCAGCACCCAAACACTTACCAAAATATTGAATAAGTGCAGTGTGAAATTACCATCCTTGTGCATCAAAGTTCAGTGAGTACCCAGAGGTACCCAAAGAAATGCTTACACGAAGGGGTAGAACCTAATCTCTAAGAGTAGTGAGAGTGCTTGATATAGTTTTAAAGGAATTGAGTTGAGAAAAATAGTTTGAAAATGATCCATCCAGAATCAGTTTTTGAAAGAAAACAATAGAAGAGTGTAACAGTTTTGGAAGAAAGTGAGTAGGACAATCTCAGAACTAGAATATCACACATGGTTCAGGGAAGCAAACACAAACAGGGGAAGGGGAAATGGGGACAAGTAGTTCACATGTAAGAGCATATTTGCACACACGCAGACATCAAAGAAGGCATTTCAGGACTTAAATAGTCACAACACATTTCATCACAAAATGTTCTGCCAGGAGCTTAATAGCATGAGATTGAGGGATGCCAAACATGTTCACACATCATGTTTGGGGAACGGGTTTAGGATTACTTAGTAGCTAGGAGGGTCATGAATACATGCTGATAATGCACTGGGGTTAGAGAGTAAGGAAGAATTGTAGTAATCAAGTAGGGGAAGCAGTAGACATGCTCAATTAAGGGAAGGGTAATCACATCAATAAACTAGCAAAGAGGCATGCTAATTGCAATGTAAACAGCAGAACCATAAGTAGAAGCATAAAAGAAATAAGAGAAAGTGCAATAAACACATGTCGTTTTGGATGCTGTAAATCAAATAGAAGACATACCAGTCAAGAGTGAGAGAATAGAGCAGTAGTATGCAGGGAAGTAGAGCAATAGACAGAAGCGTGCAGGGCAAAAGAGAAGCAATGCATAGAGCAATAAAACAGTAGAGTAGAAAGTTACTCATACTTGGCTTTCAGCCGACCGGGTAGCCAGTAGTCAATAAGAGAAGTGAGAGAGAATGTGTAGGAAAGTGAGAGAGACAATGAGTATGTTTTTTTTTATATGCAGTGTGCTAAAGTATTTATAGTTTTGAAAATAAGTAGAGAATAAGGTAACAAGTACTGACTTAACATAATTATAGAAACAATACCAATTGGAATCAATCACAGGACCAAATTCCTTTTAATTAGGAAGTCATGATTCGAGTGGGTACAAGCTATATCAGATAAGAAAAGAATCACTTAGACTACTGACTCTACCATAATAGGAGTAATAAAGCATGTAACATGTAATAAAGGCCAACTACATAATATTTCAAGTAAGAAAAATATATACTGAATATTTGAAAGTATGTTTCTGCGCATAAATATGGTAACAATATAAATTAATTCTAAAAATTAGTCAAAGAATCACGGATGAGACTAAAATCACAAGGAATTAGTTCTAAGTAAGGAAAACATCTCACAAATAAGGAAGTGATTCAAAATCAGTGAAAAACTTCTAGGAAAAACATATACAAAATCATGGATTCGAAGAGATGCACAGAATCAGCAGAATATTTGATAAATAATGAATAATTATACCTATTAAACACAAGAGGCACGAAAATCAGAGAACCCTAAGCAAGAAATCATAGAAACAATAGGAGGTTGGAAACCCTAACAACAAAATTAAAGCATAGAACTTAGAGAATAACCTAGAAGAACACACAAAAAAGCAAATAATACAAACACAAACATATTGTACTCAAAATCAGAAAATAAAGTGATTTCGAAAGGGGGTTCAAAAACCCTAGTTTCCAAAAGGGAACAAAACGTTTAAAACTTGAGCAATCGTAAAGATCGAGTAGAGAGTAGTGTAAAACATAAAGGTGTGAGTTAAAATCGTTAAAAAAATATAGATATTTAAGAGGTCTGGGTAGAAATTAGGGTTTCATAAGAAACCAGTGAGAAGTAAGAGAAACCTGGTTGTGAAACTCAGTAATAATGGTGTTCATAGCACCACCGAACCAAAACCCATCGGAGAAAGGCCGGAGACAAACCAAGAAAAGCTTCAGTGAACATCTCGTATGGTGGAGGATTTCGGGGTCTCAAGGATAGAGGGAATCGGCGAGATAAGGTTTCACGGCGGCTGGTGGTCGAAAGAGGTGAGGCTGGAGGTGGCCGGAGAGAGGGTGAAGGCCATCGAAGAAGAAGAACTAGAAGGTTCTAGAGAAAATGAGGAGATGAAGAGACGAAGTAGAAAGAGAGACCGGTCTCGAAGACTGAGGGGTCAGGGGGGAGGGATAGTTAGAATTTAATTAAGGAAATAAGATATGGGCCGTTGATCTTATCTGATCAACGGCTCAGATTGATTCGGAGCTGGGCCAGGTTATTTAGAGATTGGGCTGGGAAGATTTGGATTTGGTATTGGGTCAATTGGGTTAATTAAAAATCTGATGGGGAGGGTTAAAATTGAGGCTAAAATTGCATTAATAATAGGTTGGGTATTAAATAGCAAATTTCTCCCTTTTTTATATAAAATAGCAAAATGATTTTAAAAATAAATTAAAAGCACTGAACTAATTGATAATGTATAAGTATTAATCTAAAAATACTGGAAATGATTTTATAATTGTAAAACGCTATTAATTGTAATACAGGCTATAATTGCAATTATATGCAATTTAGCTTAAAAATACCAAATAAATTTGTAAAAAATATGCAAAAATCACCTGAATTATTTATTGATGCAAATATGAGAATGGAAATAAATTATTCACCAAAAACGATAGTCTGGGAATAATTATTGGATTTTATACTTCTAAAATAGACAATAAATTGATTTTAAAAATCTAAAAAATAGGGAAAAATACCAAAACTGTTGGGCATGCTTATATATACATACACATGTTATTTTGAGAGTATTTTAAGTACAAAAAAATACATAGGAAAAAATTGGGTATCAACAATAATGCCTCTAAAGATCTAGTTAGGGCAATAATGATCGAGCATTCCTCCTCGTTCCCTCTAGTTCCAGATTCAATAATATGTGATGCTCAGGCTGAAGAGACTTGTCACAGAGAGGGGACCCATGGGGAGGAATATTTTTTCCATGGATATTTCTCCGACGTGAAAGATGTTACCAGTTTGGGTAATTAGGTCGTGCCAAGGAAAAGCTCGAATGAGGCTTCCTCGAGCTATACATTGACCAACCAATACCCGACTCCTAATGTTGACCCCTATCATAGGCGGACTCTTATCATCTCGATCTCAAAAGATACACAAGTTTTTTTTGCCTCCATAGGGGTGGCAAGTTATCTTTGATGCTTGGTCACTGAGGAGGACCAACTCAAAATGAATGCAATGGATGTTGTCTGCTTGTTCAATATGGCCCAGCATGCTCTGAATCGGGTAAGTTCAAGGACCATTACCTTTTCATGATTTTTGACTTGTAGATATTTCTAACATATCTTTGTTTGCAGGCTTCGGTGTTACACCACGATCCCTTTCTCCGAGTTCGAGAGGAAAGCAAGGTCGAGGTCCAGGGTCTTACTGAGAATCGAAACACTTATAAGATTCTCAGTGAGAAGCTTCAGGTAGACCTGGTGGAGGCTCAAAATAGGCATGAAGAGATAGTCGAGCAGGTATTGTGAATTCTTCATGATAGTGAGGATGAGTCGGAGATAAAAACTTACGATCCCATTTTGCATGCTCGACAGAGGATCGAACATATCAATGGCAAATAGACGAAGTGCAAGCTGAAGTTGAACAGTACAAGGAGTGTATAGACATACTGGCTGCACAAAATGAGACCGTTCAAGTAGAGCTGGATTTCGCCAAGTCACATCTTTGATATGCAAGGGAAAATGCCTCGGTCCAGGCGAAGAAGGTCAAGGAACTCGAATCCAAACTCGCCAATCTGGCCAAGGAGCTCAAGTTTGCCAGATCGAAGTGGTCGTGGACAATATTAAGGCCCAAGCTAATACAGATCAATACAAAGTCGATGCTGAAGCCACCCTCGAGCAGGCCAAGGGCATGGTTGATCATTCGAAGTGGCAGGCTCGAAGGGAGGTTCTCGAGGGAACCCTTGCTCAAAGTGTCGACATATCTGTTGATCTCAAGATTGCCAAGGCTCAAAAGTTAGCATTTCCTGATGAGGATTCTGAGGATGTGAGTGGATCTAGTGGAGAAGACTCTGGGGGCAAAGAAGCTGCTCCCGAAGAAGACTAGGCCCTTATGATTAGTAGTGTTTGTTCTAAGGGTGTTTTGGCCTTTGTAAAAAGTTTTTGACCGGGCCATGTGGTCCTTTTAAGAAAAACTTTAATATATAAAAAATTTCCTTTCCTTTCTGAGTCCGTCTTCTTTTCCCTTTTTTTGTCTTTACTTGTTTTATTTATGCCTTAAGAGATTGCATTCATCGATTCGAGGTTTAGGCAATATTGGACCGAACCTGAACTATTGTCGAGTGAGTGTTTCCTTGAACTCGAAGTAGGGTAAACCTTAGGTTATAATTGAGTGAGGATGATCCCTTGAACTCAAAACAAAATATGGCCCTAAGGCTCTTGTATTAGGCCGATGTAGCCTTAGTAAAAAGATTGGCTTTTCCCCCTTTTTTGGCTTGAAAAGTTCATTGTTAATTACACAGAACTTGTTATGCCTTAGCAAAAAATAAGGAATTTTTTGAGGGTTCGAACAATTTTGTATTCTTTAGGGTTCTCGAGGCTTGATATTATCGAAGCCCCTTATAATTTTGCCGAGGGTATCCTTTTTAACCGGTTTATAATAATATTTGAAGTTCTATTTTATTACAGAATTCAGACGTCTCCGAACTGTGTCAATTTGGTCGTGGCCATTAGTTTGGGATTTGCCTCTTAGGATCGTTTTTCGTTATACTTCGAGCTTATTCAAAGTGTCAGTCTCCGAGTGGGGTGGACGTGGCCTATAAAATTAAGGGTTGCATTTTTAAGGTCTTATAATCTCGAGATTTTACTGATTTGATCTTGTCTATTTTTTGGACGGCAGTCCCCGATTGGGGTATTAATTGTTCGAACTTCGGTTGCAATCGGCCTTTAAGCCTGTTTACACAATAGATCGAGTATGAGATTGTGAAGTAGAAGTTTTTTATAAGGTATGAGATATTGGAAAGGAAAAAATACTCATTCCAATAGATGGTTATACATGTGTACATGTTTGATGTTAGGTCTCGAATAACCTATATGGGTATGGCTCATTCGACCGTTTGGCCCTTACAAAATTTACCTATCGAGACCCCGCTGTTACGAAGTAATTTCCTTGCAACGAAGTTGACATTCAAAGTTAATTCCCCCCAAGTATTAGATGTTTATTATAAAGAAGCCTCGAATATTGTTGAATTGCACTAAGTTAACACTATCAATGGTTGCCTCATTAAAAACCTAGTCAAAAAACCCTTTTGGGACAAAATCGGTTTAAGGGGGAAAGAGTGTAACACCTACCTTTAGACTTAAAGTATTTGAGTCGAGGAGGTCTTTATTGTCTCTAGTCGATCACCTGCAGGGGTTAGTTTAAAATATAAATGAAAATGGAGAAAGTCGTACCTAAGCAATAGTATCGTTTCAAGTGTGATACGTTCTAGTTGTTCGGTAGCTATTCACTGTTCATTGTACCGAGCATGTAGGACCCTTTTACGGCAATTTTGAGAACCTGGTATGGTCCTTTCCAGTTTGGACCCAGTTTCTCTTCATTTGGATTTCGAGTGTTGAGGGTGACCTTTATTAGCACCAAGTCCCCGATTTTGCAATGTCAAAGATTGGCTCTTCGGTTGTAGTACCTTTCGACCCATTGTTTTTGAGCGGCTAATTGAATGAGGGCAACATCACGTCTCTCGTCCAACAATTCTAAACTTGTATTCATGGCTTCGTTATTTGACTCTTCAATTGCATGCCAAAACCTGAGTCTAGGTTCTTCTACTTCGACCGACATCAGAGCTTCGGCACCATAGACTAAAGAGAATGGTGTTGCCCCTGTACTGGATTTCAACGTTGTACGATACGCCAAAAGGACCTCGGGCAGTATTTCTCCCCATTTTTCTTTAGCATTGTTCAACCTTTTCCTTAGATTTTGAATGATGGTCTTGTTTGTCGACTTGGCTTGTTCGTTCCCACTAGGATGATACACGGTTGATAGGATCCTTTTAATCTTGTGGTCTTCGAAAAGTTTTGTCACTTTGCTGCCGAGTTGTCGCATACGATCTTGGTTGGCATCTGTAATTGACATATAATGTAGTCCCAAATGAAGTTTATGACTTCTTTTTCTCTAACATTTTTGAAGGCCCGTTCTTCAACCCACTTAGAAAAATAGTCAATCATAAACAAAATGAATTGAGCTTTACATGAGGACGATGGGAGAGGGCCGACAATGTCTATTCCCCATTTCATGAACGACCATGGGGATAGGACTGAATGGAGTTGCTCTTTGGGCTGGTGAATCATCGGCGAATACCTTTGACATTAGTCGCACTTTCGAACAAACTCTTTTGTATCTTTTCCATATCGGCCCAGTAATATCCTGCTATGATGACTTTGTTAATCAATGACTCGGTAACGAAATGATTTCGCAAGTGCCCTCATGAATTTCCCATAGAACATAGTCGGTGTCTCCTAGTCCCAAACATATTGCCAACGGTCCATCGAACATTCTCCTATACAGTGTTCCATCCTCGGTCAAAGTGAACCGTGCGACCTTTGTGCATAGAGTCCTCGATTCCTTGGGATCCGATGGAAGCTTCCCGTTCTTTAGGTATTTGATATACTTATTCTTCAAATCCTAAGTTAGACTTGTGGATTTTATTTCGGCGTGATTATTGACCTCAAAAGTTGTACGACAGTCCCCGAGCTAAGTTCGTCGTTTTCGATCTATGACCCCAAATTTTCAAGGACATCGGCCTCGCTATTTTTTTCTCGAGGTATGTGCTGTAGGGTCCATTCTTTAAATCGATGTAGGGCCACCTATAGTTGCTCCAAGTACCTTTGTATTCGATCTTCCCGAACCTCAAAAGTTTTGTTGACTTGGTTTACCACAAGTAGGGAGTCACCCTTGGCCTCGATGACCTCTGCTCCTAGGCTCTTATCTAGCTTGAGACCTGCAATCACGGCCCCATACTCAACCTCAATTGTTAGTTAATTTTGAAGTTTTTATAGACTGTCTAATTGTACTACCTGTGGGTAGCTTCAAAATGATGCCTAGCCCAAACCCCTTCACATTTGAAGTGACATTTGTGAAGAGGGTCCACACCCCCGATGATGCACCCAATTTTAATAATATTTCCTTTTTGACCTCAGGTACGAGGGATGGCATGAAGTCGGCCACGAAGTCTGCCAAGATTTGAGACTTGATGGCCGTTCGGGGTTGATACTCGATATCGTACCCGTTGATCTCGACAGCTCATTTGGACAATCGACCCGAGAGTTTGGGATTGTGCAAAATGTTGCGTAGGGTATAAGTGTTTACAATAAAAATTGGGTGACACTGAAAATACGATTTCAATTTCCTAGAGGCGTTTATCAAAGAGAGCGCTACTTTTTCTAAGTGTGGTATTGGGTTTTGGCCTCTCCTAGGGTTCGACTAACTGCTAATTGTGTACCTTGCTCTTCTCGAACTAAGACCCTATTTACCGCTATCTCCAAGACTGCTAAGTGTCACACCTCCTTTTTCACTACACCCCCGGGAAGGGTATAATAAAGGGAGTTTTTTCAATTTAAAGCGACAATCGAAACAGGATTATATATTTAAAATTCAGAGTCGCCACTTGGGATAATTTATGGTGTCCCAAGTCACTGGTTCAAATCCCGAATCGAGGAAAATATTTGACTTTGTTTATGCTTGCAAACCAGAAATCAAGGTAAGGAATTCTCTTAACCCGGGAGAAGGTGTTGGGCATTTCCGAGTTCCGCGGTTCTAGCACGGTCGCTTTGATCGTACTTGGCTTTTTAAAATTGTTTAATTACTGATTTTAGAACCTATGTGCTTTTGCTTCTTTCACCGCTTTTAATTAAGAAAATTATCTTGAAACGGGTTACGCGTACGTATACCCGCTTGTTTGGTGCGTCAAAAACCATGTCACGCGAACGTGTCCATGATTAATAACGCTTATTATTATTAAGAAAGTTTGGACTGAAGTTGCACGAATGCATACTCTGGTTTTATTTTTTAGAAGCGTAATTGTGTTACGCGGACGTATACACAATCACACTAGTATTTTTAAATGACCCTAAAGGATATTCTACTAAATAATCATATTACATATAGGTTATGAAATTTATATGAGGGCCACACAATTTGTCATTTTTGTTTGGCACGGCGCACGGCGATTCCAATTTTAAAAGGAAATTCAAACTAAAATTTGGAGGGTCATAAGCTATTTGTATTGTCTAATATAGCTCACCTCCACTAACTAATGGGCTTTAGTCATTACCCACTGCTCCTACGGCCCAAAAATCAAAAGAGAAACAACATGAAATTAACAAAATCTTTCATAGGCTCGAAATCCTCTTCACATATGCCATAAGATCCCGGATTCACAATCCTAATATGAGGAAACTCTTTGAAGAGTCCGGGAACCAAGTCGTAGCATATGGAGCTACTCCAGTCAATTGGTGGCTTGAAAATGAATTTGGCAACTATAAGTACACATTATTGGACACAAGGCAAGCAATGATAATACTGAGCTTAAGACCGTAGGATGGGGAGCCTTATTTTCCAATGATGGAGTGCTTATTAGCAAAAAACTAACCTATTGGATGTAAGCTTCTCGCCTTTACCTCGATAAAAGAATTTAAAGGAAAAAGAAGTAGTACTAAACAAAATAGACCATTGAAACCAGTGCAACATTAGTACATATATGGCAGGAAAAAATTAGCATTTATAATTTGTGATCATAAAATTAGTTATAAATACCATATATACACCATATTGTAACAACTAACAATCACTGATTTACTTAGAATTACCAAGAATTCAAAACAGATTCAAGACACAGCTCCAAATTCAACCAACACATAAGAGCAAGTCAGCCACATACTTCAGTCGGAACCACGAGAGTAACATCACAAATAACAGAAGAAAAAGGAGAAAAGATGAACCTGAAATATAGCCCTCCAATTAAAAAAAATTCAACAGTTACAACCTTGAATCAAGCAAATCCTTCAAGCAATTACAACAATAAACAGAAAAAACGGAATCGGAACACCAAAACGGACTGTCTCAAGACCCATATGTGTCTCAGCTTCAAGCACCCACAACTCGCTGCTCTTAATTCGTTCCGACCTTCATTCTAGGCTAAAATAGAAGCAAAAGCATCAGCAATCAGCTCTATTTTTTGCTGATTTGACTCATTTTTTTCCCTTTTTTTCGCCTTTGTTCTTTCGCTGATGTACGTGCGCGCGTGTGTGTGCTTATCGGCAGATTGGTTTTGTTTTTAGATGAAGGGAACGACTGGTTATTGTAGCTAAAGCTTAGGTCGTCGGTTCATTTTTTAGGTGAAGAAGAAATATAGGGTCGTCTCCGAGAAGATAATGTCGAAGGGGGGGTGGATTCTCTATCAAAAGTTGCGCTGCCTTCATATTTTCAGGCCTATCTTTTTTGTGTCCTCCCTCAAAACTTGACTTTTAAGGCAAGTACCTAATGCCTTTATAGGCAATTGGGTAGGGCAAACTTCAAAATTATTTTTTTTACCCTTCACCCCTTTTGAACTTTTATTTTAACTAAGTTACCCCTAAATTCCTGACTTGCTTCCCAAGTAAAACTATCAAGAATTAGAAATTGCAACTCAAACCCCAACCTAGAAGCTTCTAGGGGCTTCTTATTTCAGTACCCAAGATTTCCTAACCTAATTTACCTAAAATACCGTTTAATGACCCTATTTGTACCTTGAAATTCATGGACCAAGCTGACCCAATAATTGAAACAGTCCAAACATGGGTAAAAAAATGATCCAACTCACGAGAAATCAGCCTAATTCATCAAGACCTGGGCTAATTCTTTTCTTTGGGCCCAGGTCTAGTTCCATAATGAGGCAGAAAAGCCTATTCAAATTATGAACTGAGGATTCAATTACGACCCAGGTTTATAATTAAAAGAAACAAGGAACTTAAGCTAATCTAATAAATCAAATAAACTAAAGAAAAAGCAATTAACTCCTAGACTAATCAATCTAGTAAACTGGAACTACTGAAGTAGTGAACTAAATTATGGATTAACATTACTGATTAAAGAGAGATGCAAGATTAAACATGTATGAACACATAATTATTGAAAACTAAAACACATAAACAATTTGAACAAAATACTTTCGAATTCGAGACGAGTTTTTCTGGAAATTGAACGACCTAAAACAAAACTAAAGGGAATGACTAGCCTGGATTAAGATGAACACATGCGGAAAAGCCTTCAAGGAGACAAACAACAAGGGAAGAAGAAGAAGACAGAGGCGGATAGCAAAACAAAAGGAAAATGGAAAAAGAAAAATCAAGCATACCTCCCCCAATACTAATGGGCATCCTCCTTGAAACAGAGCTTCGACGAATCCTTGAATTTGTGGACAGAATAAACCTCAACCGTGTGTTCTCGAATGAGAACACATAACTAAGATCGATTCCAACCTCAAAACTTCAAAACCTCGCCAATTCGAACTTTTTGGAATTTAGGTCGTCCCTCCAAATACAGATTCGAAAGACTCTACTAAGATTCTAGCGTAACGGGTCATTGATTAGGGAAGAGGGGGTGAGGGGTGTTCCATGGTATTATTTTTGTGGTGTTTGGGGTCAGCGCGGCCACCGGAGAAAATTTGGGCGGTGCTAGGGTTTCCACGATTTGAGGCGATATAGTGGGATTTGGGGGAAGGTGGGGATATAGGATGGGGGGTAGAGATGAACGTGTGGCATAAATTTGGTGGTGGTTGGATGCCGGCCGCTGCCGTAGGCGATTTTTGGCGGGCGGCAGGCGGTGGTTTTAGGGCGGCGCTAATGGGGTTTTGTGGGGGGATGAGAGACGAGAGATGAGGGGTAGGGGAGGGGCGTTTGGACAATAATATATCAAATGACCCCTAGTTTAGATCCGTAGGATCAAAGATCCTCGACGGCTCAGATCTAAACTAGACTAAACGGGGTCGTTAGCTGGAGACGGGGCTGGACCGGGTAACGGGTTGGACTTGGGCGGGTTTGTCAGGAAAATATTGGGCCTGGGAGTTTATTTGGGTGTGGGGCATTGGTTTGGGCTTGAGTAAGCTAACAAACAGCCCAAAACTTGTCTTCCTTCAATCTTTTTCTTATATTTTTCTCTTTTTTTTTCATTTTTCTGATTTCTTTTAAATTCTTTTGAAATTAAAATAAAATAAAAATAAACCTAAATTAATTCCTAATCACATTATCCTATCAAGTTAAATTAATTACTATATCCAATACTTACTACATCTAATTAAAACCAAATAAAAAGGAATACTACCAAAATTCCAAACTAAAATTAAAATGTGAAAATAAACTATTTTTGTGTGATTTTCCCATTTTTATAAAACAACTAATTTGTTAATTAATCTAATGTAAAATTAAATACTAAATGAAAATGCAATGTTTTTTTATATTTTTTTCATTAATATAAAAAAAATTAACATGCGCAACGAAATGCAAACAATTAACAACAAAAAAAAATGCCACAAAATCTATGAACTTGCAAAGAACGGAAAAATTATTTTGTTTTGAATTTGTGGGTGTAATTCATATAGGGCAAAAATAACATGCTCACAGCTTCCCCTCTTTACTCGGAAACACGAAGGATTTTCGGGCAAAGATAAGTGAGCGCCTACGAGCTATTTTTGCCCATTTGAATACTCCGTGGGAAATATTTTTGAAAGATTTGACCGCACCCTGCTTCCAAGGTTACCTATATATCCTGGGCTAAAAAAGAATCAAGTCAATGTAGTTCGGAAAGTTTTGGTAGCTGGGACTGTCGGGAGCTATGATTTCACTGTTGTTGTTGCTGCTGCTACTGTTTATTGAACCCCCTTATTACACCATGTCAAAATAAAGAAGCTAGACTAGACTATGATCTATTACAAAAATCCTATCTATATCTTCAAACTTGATCTTGTGGTTCTTGTTGACTTGCATTCTCCCTGTGGGCTTCTTTTGTTGTTGCCTTGAATTGTAATCCGAGATGTTTTGCCCTTTCTCCAGGTGGCTACCTGACTGTTGACTACACTTTGAGGTGTTTTCCTTTCTCCGAGCGATGCTTGACCGCTGAACTTGAATGTATTCCTTTATTCTTCAGGCGGGCTCCTGACTGCTGACTTGAAATGTATTCCTCTGTTCTTTAGGCGGGCTCCTGACTGCTAAAACTTGAAATGTAGTCCTCTGTTCTCCAAGCGGGCTCCTGACTGCTAAAACTTGAATGTATTCCTCTGTTCTCCAGGTGGGCTCCTGACTGCTAAAACATGAATGCATTCCTCTATTCTCCAGGCAGGCTCCTGACTTCAACAAACAAATACAACAAAGAAAATTTCTTGCCCCAGTTTGGTGGCTGGGTATTATATTACTGGATATTAATAAGAATTATTAATAAGAATTTGAAAACTAAAACTTGAATTGTAATACCTCTGTTCTTCGGGCGGGCTCCTAACAGCTAAAAACTTGAAATGTATTCCTCCATTCTCCAAGTGGGCTTCTGACTGCTAAAACTTGAAACGTATACCTCTGTTCTCCAGGCGGGCTCCTAACTGCTAAAACTTGAAATGTATACCTCTGTTCTTCAGGCGGGCTCCTGACTGCTAAAACTTGAAATGTATACCTCTGTTCTTCAGGCGGGCTCCTGACTGCTAAAACTTGAAATGTATACCTCTGTTCTTCAGGCGGGATCCTGACTGCTAAAACTTGAAATGTATACCTCTGTTCTCCAGGCGGGCTCCTGACTGCTAAAACTTGAAATGTATACCTCTGTTCTTCAGGCGGGCTCCTGACTGCTAAAACTTGAAATGTATACCTCTGTTCTTCAGGCGAGCTCCTGACTGCTAAAACTTGAAACAGATACAACAAAGAAAATCTCTTGCCCCCGTTTGGTGGCTGGGCATCATACTACCAGATATTATTAAGAATTTGAAAACTAAAACTTGAATTGTAATACCTCTATTTTTCAGGCGGGCTTCTGACTGCTAAAACTAGAAATGTATGCCTCTGTTCTCCAGGTGGGCACCTGACTGCTAAAACTTGAATGTATTCCTCTATTCTTCAGGCGGGCTCCTGACTTCAACAAAATAGACAAAACAAAGAAAATTTCCTGCCCCTGTTTCAATCAAAGAAAAATCTTGTTAGTTTAAAATGGTGGTTAGTTGATGGAATTCTTGCTGAAGATGTCTCCGCTACTGTGTTTTGCTTTGACCTGCTTCCCCAACTGGCCCTAAATTACTTGACTTTCTGACTGACTTTCAAACCCCATGACCGTCGATGACCCGAGTGTTTTATACCCACACTGTTGTTTCACATCTCTGACCCCTTTTATCTGAAACCTTGCATCTCCCATAAAATTATCCAATCGATCCACCGACGAAACTTTCGGTGACCCCTTGTATCTTACTTTGCGTCATGCCATCTTTGGTACGTTCTGGCCCCACTGTGCTTTGCAATTGGGAAACTGGTAGTGAGCCTTGACATCCTTTCTTTTTTGTTTTGAACAAGACTGACATAGAAATATCTTACAGAACAAACCCCAAAAGGAATGAAATGTAATGACCTTGAGAGTTAAGGATAAAGAAAATCCAAAACCGGAAGACTTACAAAAGGGAAAGAAAAGGAAAAGAGACTTATCTGAGTGGAACAACTGGTACCATTGATCGTGATATGCATTTCGGACTAATCGGCCCAATCCGTCCAACCAATCAACTTTCAATTTCCACGCTTCGATGCCCCTGAATTCCATAACCTGATTTCTTTACCTAAACCCTAACCTTGTTCATCCTGCAGTGTCCTGAACGGTTTTCACCCACAGACCTCTCCCATTTGTTCATTTGAAAACTCACTTTTGCCTTAAGGTGCCCGCGAGAGTTTTGACCAATAAGACTCTCTCATCTCTGGTTTCTCTCAACTGACTTTCGCCTTAAGGTGCCCGTGAGGGTTTTCACCAATCAGACTCTCTCATTTTTCATTTCTCTCAGCTCGCACAGCCTTACAGTGCTCGTGAGGGTTTTCACCAATAAGACTCTCTCATTTTCATCATTTTTCTACTTGGACCAGAGTGTTGTTCCTGATATGAATCACCTTTTCTTGCTTGACTTGACATTTCTTGAAGACTGGTTAGAAGGTCTTTCTTTGGACCGTAATGCAGGCTTTTGGACAGGGTTAGAAAGAAAGGGTATTAAAGGCTCAAAACAATTCAGATGGGTTTAAAATTATAACTTTCAGAATCAAATTTCTTACAACAACCGCAACTTCTGCCCCAGTTTCTTGATTAGGGGCTTTTGGATTTTTATTATGATGGGACCGAACCGTAAGACTGCCTACGTATCCTTAAAAGGAATCGGGTTGAACGTAGTTCATGTCATAAAGTTTACTTTGTCATTGTGACTTTCTTTCTTTTCTTTCTTTTCTTCTATTTTCTCTTTTTGTTTTTTCTCTTTTTTCTTTTTTTTCTTTTCTTTCTTTTCCTTTCTACTCTTTATTTTCTTCTTTCTTTTATTTTCATTTTCATTTTTCTTCTCTCTCTCCTTTCATTATTTTCTTTCTTTTTTTCCTTCACTTACTTTCCACGCTTGTGTTTATGAATTTTGCCACTGATTCCGAAAGAGGGATATGAAAGAAAATAAATGCGGCTCAAAGGGGTAACAAAGGATAAAGTGTTTAGATAGCAGAACAAAATGCTTTTGTCATTCCAATCTTCAAATATGCCAAATACAAACAAATGCAATTAATTCAAAGGAAATCATACATAATATCTCTTGACCGCGTCGGCATTGATGGCCATTTCATCACACTTGCCTTCTATGTCTGTCAAATACAAAGCACCATTGGACAACACTCTCGTTACGATGAACGGCCCCTGCCAATTTGGGGCGAACTTGCCTTTGGACTCGACCTGATGTGGAAGGATACACCTCAACACTTGCTGACCCACCTCAAACTTTCACGGGCGCACCTTCTTATTATATGCTCTAGCCATTCTTTGTTGATACAACCGAACATGACATACGACTGCCAATTTTTCTCATCGATCAAGCTCAATTGCTCCAAGCGGGCTTTGACCCATTCATCATCATCAATTTCGGCTTCTACGACAATCTGGAAGGATAGAATTTCCACCTCTGCAGGTATCACTGCCTCGATACCATACACCAATGAATAAGGAGTTGCCTCTACTGAAGTACGGACAGTAGTGCAATAACCCAGCAATGCAAAAGGTAAATTTTCATGCCACTGTCTAGAACCCTCCTCCATTTTCCGCAGTATCTTCTTTATATTCTTGTTGGCTACCTCAACTGCTCCATTTGCCTTGCGGAAATAAGGAGTGGAATTATGATGTGTAATTTTGAATTGCTGACATACCTCTTTCATCAGATGACTATTAAGATTAGCCCCATTGTCTGTAATGATCACCTTTGGTATCCCAAACTGAAAAATGATATTTGAATGCACAAAATCAACCACTGCTTTCTTCATTACAGACTTGAATGTTTTAGCTTCGACCCATTTGGTGAAATAATCAATGGCCACCAGAATAAACCTATGCCCATTTGATGTTGATGGCTCTATTGGCCCAATGACATCCATCCCCCATGCAATAAAAGGCCATGGTGCGAACATTGTGTGCAATTCCGATGGTGGAGAGTGAATCAAATCTCCATGCACTTGGCACTGATGAAATCTACGAACAAAACTGATACAATCCCACTCCATAGTAAGCCAATAATAACCTGCTCGAAGAATCTTCTTTGCCAATACATACCCACTCATATGCGGTCCACAAACTCTCGAATGTACCTCGATTATCATAGTTATGGCCTGTTTAGCATCTATGCATCTCAACAACCCAAGATTTGGAGTTCTTTTGTACAATAACCCTCCATTGAAGAAAAATCCACTTGCCAAACGTCGAATTGATCTTTTTTGATTCCCTGTGGCCTGTACCGGATACACTCCCATTCTAAGGTATTATTTGATATTATGGATCCACGACTCACCATAAATTTCTTCTTCCACCATATGACAGTAGGCATGTTGATCGTGGACCTGAATCTGCAAAGAGTCCACATAGGCTTTATTTGGATGATGCAACATTGACGCCAGCGTGGCCAAAGCATCGGCAACTTCATTATGAATCCTTGGAATATGCCTAAATTCTATTGATTGAAACGATTGACAAAGATCATGCAAACATTGTCAGTACAGTATAAGCTTTAAATCTCGTGTTTCCCATTTTCCTTGAATTTGGTGTATTAGAAGGTCCGAGTCGCCCATGACCAAGACTTCCTGGACACCTATATCCACAGTTAACCTTAAACCCAAGATGCATATCTCATACTCGGCCATATTATTAATACAATAGAAGCGAAGCTGAGCCGTAATAGGGTAATGCTGCCCTGTTTCAGAAATAAGTACCGCTCCTATCCCAATGCCTTTCATATTGGCAGCCCCATCAAAGAAAAGTTTCCATCCTGGCTTCTCAGCTTGTTCCAACTCATCAACGTGCATTACCTCTTCGTCAGGGAAGTATGTCTTCAAAGGTTCATATTCTTCATCTACTGGATTCTCTACCAAATGATCAGCCAATGCTTGTGCTTTCATTGCAGTCCGGGTCACATAGACAATGTCGAATTCCGTTAGTAAGATTTTCCACTTTGTGAGCCTTCCTATGGGCATAGGCTTCTAAAAGATATACTTTAACGGATCCAACCGAGAGATGAGGTAAGTGGTATACGATGACAAGTAATGTTTAAACTTCTGCGCTACCAAAGTTAAGGCGTAACACGTCCTCTTAAGCTGAGTATACTTAACCTCGTAAGTTGTGAACTTCTTGCTGAGGTAGTATATGGCCTGCTCTTTCCTGTCGGTGATGTCGTGCTGACCTATCACACATCCAAACGAGTTGTCCAAAACCATCAAATACAGAATCAAAGGCCTCCCTGGTTCTGGTGGGACCAACACTGGTGGGTTTGACAGATATCTTTTTATCTTATCAAATGCTTCTTGACATTCATCTGTCCACTTGATCGCAACATCCTTCTTTAATAGCATAAAGATGGGCTCACAAGTTATCGTAAGCTGAGTGATAAACCTGTTGATGTAATTCAATCTCCCTAATAGACTCATCACCTCGGTCTTGTTCTTCAGAGGTGGTAATTCTTCGATGGCTTTGATTTTTGCTGGGTCCAATTTAATACCTTGACGGCTGACTATAAATCCCAACAATTTTCCAGATAGAACACCGAAAGAAAATTTCGCAGGATTGAGCTTGAGATTGTACCTGCGAAGCCTTTGGGAGAACTTTCTCAGATCCCGGACGTGGTCAAACTGCTTCCTGGCCTTTATAATTACATCATCCACATACACCTCAATCTCTCTATGTATCATGTCATGGAATATGGTTTTCATCGCTCTCACGTAGGTTGCCCCAACATTTTTCAACCCAAATGGCATGACCCTGTAGCAGTACATTCCCCATGGCGTGATGAATGTTGTCTGTTCTGCATCTTCCTCATCCATTAAGATCTGGTGATCGCCCGCATAACAATCCACAAAAGAACCAATCTCATGATTGGCACAATTATCAATCAAGATATGGATGTTTGGCAGTGGGAAATTGTCCTTCGGGCTTGCCTTGTTGAGATCACGGTAATCAACACACACCCTGGTCTTTCCATCCTTCTTTGGCACAGGCACAACATTGGCTAACCAGTGGGATACCGTGTGACTCGAATGACCGTTGCCTCAAACTGCTTGGTGACTTCTTCTTTGATCTTCACACTCATATCAGCTTTAAATTTCCTTAGCTTATGCTTGACAGGAGGGAATGCTGGGTCGGTGGGCAATTTGTGAACCACCAAGTCAGTGCTTAAACCCGGCATGTCATCATACGGCCATGCAAAGACATCTTTGTACTCGAACAATGATTTAATTATCTCCTCTCTGAGCTTTGGTTCAAGATAGACACTTATTTTAGTTTCCCGGACATTATCTTGATCCCCTAAGTTGATTGCTTCTGTATCATTCAGGTTCGGTTTGGGTTTTTCTTCAAAATGGCTTAATTCTTTACTGATTGCCTCAAAGGCTTCATCATCATCATCATATTCCACTTCATCATCACACTCAATCTCTTGTATTATTATTTTAGAATTAGATTGGCATTTAAGACTGGGCCGAAGATTCGTCATGGATTTCATGTCACTGAAACAAGATAAAAAGGACTGTACAAGAAAGAAAAGAAAAACAAAAATAAAAATATCAGGAATGAAAAGAAAGGGGAAATTGCATTTCATTGAAATTTAAGGATAACAAGGTTTAACTCATCAAAATGGACGGAACATAGCATCTGAATTAAAACCCTTGAAATAATCCAGATTAAACTGAAAGAAAAATCAAAACCGACTACCACGACTCCCTCCGAGTAGCAAGAGGAGTAGCTTCCCAATTGTTGATCTTTGCACAAGGCCCAAGAAATTGCACATATGCTTTACTTTATCCTTATCCAGCTTCCACCATATTTACCTCGTTAAACAACCTCTCGAAGCCTTTATCCAAATCTCCATCTGCATCAATCAATGAACCCAAAACTGTTGATACTTGGCATTCTCTGGCACTAGGCCTGACAAATGATCTGGACAGCTGCGGGATGGGCTTTGGAAGAACCCATGCTCTCTGTTTCAACTTTCTAGCTTGCCTTATGTCCGCAGCTGTAGGCTTGAATCCCAAACCAAAAGTATCCAAGTTTTTAGGGAGAGATACTGGTTGTACGATGCCTTGCAGGGAAGCACCCAAACCCTTGCCAAGTACGAAGCCATTCTTCAACATCTCCGAAGCTACCATAACTGATGTGGTTGCTACTTTAGGGATTGGAATACACTCACCTTATGGGATTTTTTCAACCGATACCGTGTCAAAGACCTGATATACCCATAGACCCTTGTTGTCTTCAGCTTCGATGAAAGGTACAATGGCATCACCCAAGGCGAATAGATTATCCTCACCGTGTACCACAATTTCCTGTCTGTCCCATTCAAATTTAACCATCTGGTGCTAGGTAGACAGCACTGCCTTGGCGGCATGAATCCAGGGTCGCCCCAGCAAAAAGTTGTAAGAAACCACCACATCCAACACTTGGAATTCCATAGTGAAATCAACAGGCCCTATTGTCATTCTAGTATTATATCACCCACTAAATCTTTGCCCCCACCATCGAACCCTCAAACACAAATGCTGTTTTTGCGAATTCTATCACCGTCCACTTTCATCTTATTCAATGTGGAGAGAGGGAAAATGTTTGCACTAGACCCATTGTCAACCAAAACTCGAGTAACCACATATTCTTCGCTTTTTGTCAGATAAAGGGCCCTATTGTGCTCAGTACCCTCAACGGGCAACTCATCATCAGAGAATGTAACTCTATTCACCTCGAATATTTTGTTTACAATCTTTTCCAGATGGTTTTCAGAGATCTTGTCGGGGACGTGGGCCTCATTCAAGATTTTCATCAATGCCCGACGGTGCTCGTCGGAATGGATTACCAATGAGAGCAAAGAGATATGAGTAGGTGTTTTCCTCAATTACTCTACAATGGAATAGTCCTACACCTTCATCTTCTTCAGGAATTCTTATACCTCTTCTTCGGTCACAACTTTCTTTACCAGCACTGCGTTATCCTTGGAGGTTTTGCTTTTCTCAACTCCTGGGGGGCAAAGCATCTCCCCGAGCGAGTCAGACCATGGGTTTCACAAACTTCTTCTTTAATTTCCTTCCCTTTGTAAATCACAGACATTCGGCCATAGTTCCAAGGGACAGCCTTGCTGTTGACTATTGGCAGCTGGGTTACTGGTTTGAGAATGACCGGCTCTGTGCGAGCACCTTCCACAACCACAATAGGCTTGTTCAATGCCCCTGTTACCACCACTTTTGTTGTCCCCTGTTTTACTGCAACACCGCTTGAGGACTCTTTTTCAATTGACATGACTGGTTTACTACTTATTCCTTTCACCTTGATCAATGACTTCCCGCTACTTGATTCCCCACTTGGCTTGATTTCACTGGACCTGATCATCATTACAGTCTGCGAGGGCTTCTTAGGCTCTTCTCCTTTTTGCACTATCTCAATCATATTGGTCTCATGATAGGCTGGCAATGGATTCTGATTGATATTAGGAACCTCTGGGGCCTAAACCTCGATCCGACGATTGTCAATAAGCTCTTGAATGGTTGTCTTCAACTTCCAGCATTTCTTTGTGTCATGCCCCGGGGCCCCTGAAATTCACAGCTCAACGAGTGGTCAAGATTTCTTGAAAGGGGATTTGGAAACTTAGGCTCAATTGGATTCAACATTCCCAACTGTCCCAACCTGTGGAATAGACTGGTATATGATTCTCCCAATGGAGTGAAAGTCTTCTGCTTCTGTGTCCTCTCATTCTTGAAGGTTTGGTTAGGCCGGAAACCTGCTCCATAGGGATTTTTGTAGGCTTTTGGGGGTGGGTAAGTGTTTTGGGGAGCTGGGTAAGTATTTTTTCGGGTGGGCGCACGCCAGAGGTTGAAGATATATTTGTGAATGATGGACAAAGAAGTGGGGATTTGGAGGTGGGTGGTAGTGTTGTGGTGGGCTATATGGAGTGTGGGGGTAAGTTTGGGGGTGGGGTCGAGGCTGGTTATAGCAAGGCGACGGGCCCCAAGACCAAGATCTTGACTCAACTACCGCAACGTCCTCTTTCTTCTTCTTCCCCAGTACACCCTCAGTGCCACTTTGAATGGCCTGGGTGGTTGCTTTGATTGTTGAATAACTCATGATCTTGTTGGTATTGAGTCCCTCCTCCATCATGCTTCCCATTTTCACCACTTTATTAAAATATTTCCCTACTGCTGACACCAAGTGACCGAAATAGGTGGGCTCTAAGGTCTGCAAGAAATAATCAACCATTTCACTCTCTTTCATTCGAAGGTCAACCCTCGGTGCTTGCTCTCTCCAGCGGAAGCCATATTCTCTAAAACTCTCCCCGAGATTTTTCTCAATTTTCGTCAATGACAGATGGTTTAGGACAATTTCAAGATTGTACTGAAAATGACAGGTAAATACTTGGGCTAGATCGTCCCAAGTGTACCACCGACCATGATCTTGTTGAGTGTACCATTCCAAAGCTGAGCCACTTAAACTTTGATTGAAATACGCCATCAGTAATTCATCTCTTCCGCCTGCTCCTCTCATATTGCTGCAGAAACCTCTCAGATATGCCCCTCGATCGCCATGTCCGTCATATAAATCAAACTTGGGCAGCTTGAACCCTGCTGGTAATTGGACATCTGGGAACAGACACCAGTCTTTATAGGCCACGCTTACTTGTCCACCTAGCCTCTGCATATTCCTGAAAGGTTGACTTTCCTAACCATCTCATCCTGCTCAGAATTCTTAGGAGGCTTCTCAGTTTCTGCCGAAAGATCAAAATGAGGAGTGTAAGAACATGGTTCTGGTGCTTTGAAGGTTGGTTCTGGGGGATAATAATGATTTTCTTGAGTTTGGAATAGAGGTTCATTGGAAGATCAGTGCAATGCAGCAGATGGAGGTGCCACAAACACAGGAATGGTTGGTGGGGGAGGGTATGGGACTAGTTTGGGTGGTAGGGCTGGTGGTGTTTGGGAGGTGGTGCCATAGCATTGTTGGTAGGTAGGAAAGGCCGGGGATGAATTCATAGTGGGAGGATCTTGAGGTTGAGCCAACGGTGGGATATAAGCAGGGTTGGCGGGATATACCAGTGGTGGATGCCCTCTTACCCAGGCTTGATACATCTCTGCCATTTGTTGCTTTAGATTATACATCTCTTCTTTCATTGCATTAATATCAACTTCTTCCACTTCTTTTGATGGGTCAACAATGCTCGTCTCCAATTCTTGGTTAGCCATGTTCAGCTTGCCTTTTGACCGTGTTGTAGGAATGGGTTGCCAGAATGCCAAAGCAACTAACCACCTGCCTTTACTCAATACATCAACAACAATTTTGTTAGCGGTTAGAGCTTTAACAAATTGGCAGCTGCACATTTGGGGAATGAATGCACCTAAGCAGTTAATCGTTTCTATTATACATTTGCTCGACTGCTTGCATCATCCCGGCTTTTCTTTATTTCTATTTTGCAACTTCCTTTTCTTTTCTTCCATCTCTTTTTCATTCTTGTTTTCTCTTTTGTTTCTACCCTCTCATGCCTCTCTCTTGTTTTTTTTCTGCTCTTATTTTCTTTTCTTTACTTCCCCTCTCGTGTTTTTCCTTCTTTCATTTTTCCTCTCTTCTTTTTCCTTCTTCTCTTTTTATTTTATTTGGTTGCGGGCGAATCATATGGAGATTACCTACGTATCATGACCCCACATGAATCAGACCAAGCGTAGTTCTTGGGGATATAAATGAAAAATAAATAATGAAAAATATTTTGGGATTTTCAATTTTTTCATAAAAACAAACACTTTGACTACAAGGACTCAAGACCCACAAAATCGAAAGAAACTAAAAAAACTTAGAAAAAGATCAACTCAAAAGACCTAATAGACTCTAAAACCACAGACTCAAAACAGACAGTACCGACTCAAATAAAGATCACAAATACATTAAAGCCTTGAAAACTCCTGGAGTTCTCGGGGTGTTGTTTGGTGCTGCTGCGGGCTCGTCTACAAGATCCCTCTGGAGCCTTTCCAAATCTCTCATTACCTGCTAGAAAAATGTCATGACTGCCGCAAAGAAAGTGGTGCGAGTCATGTCCTCACATGCTTGGCATTTTATCACGATGTATTCTTCAATCGCCCTGACCCTTTCAAGTATCCTACCCTTCTCTTGCAACAAATACCCAACTTGCCGGGATCTAGCTTCTAAAGTTTGCTCAGCTGCATGGCTCTGTTATTGGAATTGTCACAGATCCCTTTCCAACTGCGCTATCAAGGCATAACAATGCTCCCTTTCGGCCTCGAAGTCTCTTTCCTGATTAGCCATTTCATTTTCAATGATCTTGACCTTTTTCTTCATACTTACCATCCCCTTGTGGTATTTCTCCTTCAGCTGATGGATGAGACTGGCTCGTTCCCCCGCATCATTGGCTAACTTAGCTCGAGCATTTGCTAGCTCCACTTTAGTCTTCTGTAAATCATCCTCGAAATCACGTGCTTTCTAGGTAAGATTGTAGATGAGCCTTTCGTCTTTTCTACTCCTGCCTGGATTTTCATTTGTTATTTCATCTTTTGGATTTGGGCTTTGAGAGCTTCATTCTCTTGAACCAATTTTCTTCTCTCACCTTCGGCTTCTTGGGCTTAGAGGTCATTATTGAATTCCAAGTTTCTCAGCTTTTCTTTCAAGGCATGAATCTCAGCTTGATATGCCTTTTCCTTTTCTCCCCATGCTAATCTTTCTTGGATTTTGTCATCAAAAGCTTGCACATGAGGTCTTTTGGCAGGCCTCTCAAGTTCAGGTCCCGGCTCGTTGTTCACACAAGACCTCTTCTTAAACCAAGCAGCATAGTGTATATCCACTTCTCCCTTTGCGACATCTGGTACCTTGGTGCCATTTTTAAGATACCAGCAGCTATTCCAATCTTGTTGAACTAAAGCCTCAGGCAATACGGCTTCTGGATGCAACTCTATAACCTGAGTACTTAGATCTTCATCTTCGGGTACAATCTGATACCGTCCCGATTGTCTCAAGACCCTCTGTGGTGCATTCGACAGAATGCTTTTCACACCCATTATACTTAAGTAGCCTTTAGAAGTAGTCATGTATATGGCTTCTGTCTTCGGGATCCATCCTATGGACCACTCAATTTGACTTGCTTTGAGAGCTTTCAAATGAGACACCCATGCTTCAAATCCCTCTAGCATGTTATAATCCTTTACCCTCTCTTCGTAACTGGTGATGAAGTTATTTGGGCTCAAGCCATAGCTCATGAATCTGGGATGGTGGCAAAGATGCTCGATCATCCACATTTGTAGGAGGATATTGCAACCTTTAAAGAACTGGGCCCCGACTTTGTATAAAGTCAATGCATGATAGATATCCACCAGTACCAACGGGGCAA
Source organism: Nicotiana glauca (assembly GCA_026770625.1). Classification (NCBI taxonomy): domain Eukaryota; kingdom Viridiplantae; phylum Streptophyta; class Magnoliopsida; order Solanales; family Solanaceae; genus Nicotiana; species Nicotiana glauca. The sequence goes on along the minus strand of MU737184.1, from coordinate 17,969 downwards.
GTGTATGATCTTTCATGGTAGTGAGGATTTGTGCAATTCTGGCCATACGAATATCCGTTGTCCCTTTCTCATTTGGAAAAACCATTATCCCCAAGAATGCCATAATAAATGCAAACCGGAGATAAAGTTGCCAAAGGCCCTTATCTTGTTTGTTGCTCAACCCCTTTTCATGTGCTTCAAAACCAGAAGAGTGCCCAAACCTGAAGTATAAGAAAAGGAAAGAGCAACACCCGTCGCTCGGTTTTTACTTGCCTGTTTACTGATATTCAGGAGGTCAAAAAACTTGTGCAACGACGGAGCCCTTGTAAATATAAGTTGTTGCTTCCTAAAATCCCATCCAAACTCAATGTACCCGACTATCTCCTCCAAAGTAGGGGTAATCTCAAAGTCTGAGAAGCGAAAAACATTACGAGCGGGGTCCTAGAAAGTTATCATAGCCTTGATCAGATCGTCATGCGGTTTAACCTCCCAGATGTCTATAAGAGCGCCCAACTGTTTTCTCACCCATTTCTGACCATCCTGATCTAAATCATTCCACCACATGCGCAAATGTACCCGAGCCCGCTCCCTGATCACTTCTGGTGGATCTTGGATAATATTCATCTGTTATTGTAGAAGGGTAGGGTTAGAGTTGACTCCAGTGGACCCATTTGAAAACAGGTTTATATAAAAAAAATAAAAGACCGTGATCCCTTCCTTGATATGCTAATTTTAGCCAAGTGGCTATTTTTGCAAATGTGGCCCCTTCCCAATTCCATACGAATTTTGAGGCCGGGGAGGGTTTATTTGATGACACTGCTCAACCTTGTCCATTCGTTTACGAAGATAGCCTTTCGACAATTGAAGAATGCTCTAAGGCTCTTTCGGCAAGAACGGTTTAAAAAATTGCCGACACTGAATCGGCTTATTTTGACCAAACTTCAAAACTACATTTATTCGACCCTCCTAATTTCTTTTTTTCTTTTTTATTTTTTCAAAAATAAGGCCGGACCTTATGTAGGTTGCCTACGTAATCCATATTCGGTGAGAATCAAACCTGTGTAGTTCGGTCAACTTTGATTTTTGGGAACGACTATTTTTGAAAAAAATTCGACAGAGTTTCGGGGTATTTTCAAACATCGGGTTTTAGAGCCAGGCTTTATTTCTTCATCACTCTTGGTCTTTTCTCTCTTGTTTTTCCATCTTTTTTATTTTCCCCTCTCTTTTGATTTTTCCCTCTCTTTTTCTTTTCTTATCTAGCCGGTCAGTATGCAAGCTGAAACAAATAAATGTTTACATAGCACATAGAATGCATCATGATGGTTTGTTATTTTGGGTACACCTATCCTAGACGGACCCAACCCCTGTGTTGAGTCCCCTAAGTCAAATGCACGTGATGCAAACAAGCGTTCCTACTAGGGATCCGGCATGAGGCTGTATTTTTTCTAAGTTTAAAAACCTGGGGTTTTGGTCTAAACTTCGGGTACCCGAGTGGACAACTGGGTCCGAGGAGGGGGCGATGTATCGGGAGAACTAAAGTCTACCCGACCTTGTCGCTTGCCCAGCCTCGGTCTATTTGGTATAATTTCTACAGAAAAAGTGGGCTACGCGAACGTATGCACCATTTTCAGAAGACTCAAAGGGGTGGCGTGAGGAGACAATTATATACAATTCAACAATATTAAAGCGGTAAACAGATATCATTTTAACACAAAGGTTCACAAAAATACAATAATATCAATAATAAATAAGCCAAGTAAAAATCATAAAACAAGCTCGAATTCTTGAACCCTGAACAAAAGTTCTGGGTTCTTGTCCCCAGCAAAGTCGCCAGAGCTGTCACACCTCCTTTTTCACTACACCCCCGGGAAGGGTATAATAAAGGGAGTTTTTCCAATTAAAGTGATAATCAAAATAGGATTATTTATTTAAAATTAAGAGTCGCCACTTGGGATAATTTATGGTGTCCCAAGTCATAGGTTCAAATCCTGAATCGAGGAAAAGATTTGACTCTGTTTATGTCTGCGAACCAAAAATCCGGGTAAGGAATTCTGTTAACCCGGGAGAAGGTGTTGGGCATTCCCGAGTTCCGTGGTTCTAGCACAGTCGCTTTGATCATACTTGGCTTTTCAAAATTGTTTAATTACTGATTTTAGAACCTATTTGCTTTTGCTTCTTTCACCACTTTTAATTAAGAAAATTATCTTGAAACGGGTTACGTGTACGTATACCCTCTTGTTTGGCGCATCAAAAATCATGTCACGTGAACGTGTCCACGATTAATAATGCTTATTATTATTATTAAGAAAGTTTGGACCGAAGTTGCGCGAACGCATACTCCGATTTTGTTTTTTTAGAAGCGTAATTGTGTTATACGGACGTATACACAATCACACTAGTATTTTTAAACAGCCCTAAAGGATATTCTACGAAATAATCATATGACATCTAGGTTATGAAATTAATACGAGGGCCACGCAATTTGTCATTTTTGTTTGGCACGGCTCACCTCGATTCCAATTTTTAAAAGGAAATTCAAACTAAATTTTGGAGGGCCATAAGCTATTTGTATTGTCTAATATGGCTCACCTCCACTAACTAATGGGCTTTAGTCATTCCCCACTGCTCCTACGGCCCAAAAATCAAAAGAGAAATAACATGAAATTAACAAAATCTTTCTTAGGCTCGAAATCCTCTTCACATATGCCATAAGATCCCGGATTCACAATCCTAATATGAGAAAACATTTTGATGAGTCCAGGAACCAAGCCGTAGCATATGGAGCTACTCCAGTCAATTGGTGGCTTGAAAATGAATTTGGCAACTATAAGTACATATTACTGGACACAAGGCAAACAATGATAATACTGAGCTTAAGACCGTATGACAGGGAGCCTTATTTTCCAATGAAGGAGTTCTTATTAGCAAAAAACTAACCTACTGGATGTAAGCTTCTCGCCTTTACCCTGATAAAAGAATTTACAGGAAAAAGAAGTAGTACTAAACAAACAAGACCACTGAAACGAGTGCAGCATCAGTACATATATGAGACCGGAACCTAAATAGGTTCTTTTGGAACTCAAACAACGTTTTTAAGTTTAAAAAAAAATAATTCTATATACAAAGCCAGAAAAACTGGCGTTGTACATTAACATCGTTAATATACAATGCCAGTTTTTCTGGCGTTGAATCTGACAAACTGATTCAACGCCAGAAAAACTGGCGTTGTATCCATTAAATAAATCCCCACCATCTTCTTCACCCGTCTCCTTGATCTTCTTACCCCATTATTCTACTCTAAATTCTGTCCATTAAGTTAAAAAAAAAATTTTGGGTCCCCCCGATACCTTAAAGTTGAAGCACGTAGGTCCCACACTCGAGGAAAGCTTCTTGTTATTGTTGATTTATGATTTTGGAGTCAAAATTTTCATCTATTCGGTTTCAAAAAAATCTAAATCGAGGTATTTCGATTTATTTTAAGTTGAAACTTTTATAATAATGCATATTATTATTTTATTTGTATGTGTTTTAC
>MU737183.1:152549-165611 GCA_026770625.1 Nicotiana glauca | reverse complement strand
TTTTTAATTTAAATAACTAATCCCGTTCCGACCGTCCTTTATTTGGAAAAACTCTTTTACGCTTTTGTATGTATATCCCTTTCGCCGGGAGTATGTTAAAGCGTCGTGAAAAAAAGAGGTGTGACAGATACAATTGATCATGTCACACTACCGCCAATTTATTTTGTCAAATAGACTTAATTGCTCCAAAACAGGTTTTGACCCACTCATCATCATCATCGATTTCAGCTTCAGCAACAATCCGAAGGGATGGAATTTCAACTTCCGCAAGTATCACTATTTTAGTACCATATACCAACAAATAAGGAGTTGTACCTACTGAAGTGCGAACAGTTGTGCAGTAACCTAACAAAGCAAAAGGCAACTTTTCATGCCATTGCCTAGAACCTTGCATTGTCTTTCGAAGTATCTTCTTTATGTTCTATCTGCCCCAGTTTCACACAATTCGGGCTTTAAGTGATCTCAAAATGCCTTTACTTATTTCCCTCAAATGTCCCTATCATTTTCAAAATTATTTCATTGTTTCATGACTATACTAACTTTTAAGACCAGGCTGAGAATTACACAAGCATGTCTTGTCACTAGAGTTAGCAGGAAAAGAACTATAAAAGAAATAAGGGAACTAAAGAAAAAACGACTAGCAATAACAAAAAAATAGAAAATTGCATTAGACAAATAGTGAAGGGGTCGAACAACAAAACAAGCAAACTAAACTGGGGTTACAAACCCTGGAACAAATCTAGATAACACTAAACGAGTTACTATGAATAAACGAACTTGGCAAAATAAAAGGATAGAAGGGTTTGAGTCACAAGACAATATCCAGATTACAACCCTGAAAATAACCCGGATAACAGAAATGACAACAAAATAAACCACCAAAACTCCTCCCCTGCTAACCAAGAAATGGAGCATCTTTCCAATTACCAAGTACGGCGTCTTAGCCACTAGGTTCCATATCAATATTTCCAATACCATTACCAACTTCAATATCATTAACTTCAGTCAGCAAGTTCCCAAGAGGATTCGCGCACTCCCTGTCACTGTCCTTGATCACAATTACCCCTTCTTGAATCATTCTTTTTATTTCCCCTTTCAAAGAACGACAATCTTCAATGCTATGCCCTTGGACATTAGAGTGTTACATTCATCGTACAATAGGATCAAAACCTTTCGCATACGGGTCTGGAGTATAGCCGAGGAGCGGCTTAATAAGGCCAGAATGCTTTAACTTTTCAAACAAGCTTGTATAGGACTCTCCAATTGGCGTGAAACTATTTCTTTGCCTTTGTTCCCCTCCCTGCCCCAATTTTCTAGGGTTTTTGGGTGCTCGAAAATGTTGTTAAGGAAATAATGCATTATGTGGTGCTGGCGCTCGCCATAGGGAGTGACCTGGTGGTTGGACAGATGATCGGACATTGTTCGAAGGATAATACTGAGGTGGATTATATGGAGCTCGGGGATAGGTTTGGGGTTGGGTTTGAGGCTGAGTATATTGGTGAAGATAACCCGTTGAACTATGTCCTGATCCTGAGACAATCATGGCAACATTATCATGTTGCTTCTAACCCAGCAGGCTTCCTGTGTCGTTCTAAATTGCTTGTGTTGTGGCTTTTAAAGCAGAATAGCTCATGATCTTCCTCGACTTCAGCTCATCTTCTACCATTTCTCCCATTTTTACTACATCATTAAAAGGCCTACCCACAGCCGTGATCAAATTCCCAAAGTAAGTTGGTTCTTGAGCTTGAAGAAAGTACTCGACCATCTCTTTTTCTTCCATCGGGGGATTGACTCTGGCAGCTTTCTCTCTCCATCTGAGCCCGTATTCCCTAAAGCTTTAATTAGGCTTCTTTTCCATCTTGTTAAGGTACATGTGGTCTGTGACAATTTCTGTATTGTATTAAAAGTGTCGGGCAAAGACCTAAGTCATATCGTCCTTTGTGTACCACTTGCTAACGTCTTGGCGGGTGTACCACTCCAGAGCTGCCCCACTAAGACTCTGACTGAAATACACCATCAATAATTTGTCTTTCCCACTGGCGCCTCTCATCTTACTACAGTAACTTCTCAAATGGGCCACCAGATCTCCGTGCCCGTCATACAAATCAAACTTTGGCATCTTAAACCCAGCAGGCAGTTGGACGTTAGGAAACAAACACAAGTCTTTGTAAGACACGCTCATATGGCTCCCTATCCCTTGCATGTTTCTTAAAGACAGCTATAAGATTTTCACTTTTCTGGATATCTCATCTTGCTCCAATGCCTTAGCAGGCTTTTCGGTTTCACCGGGAGGCTCAAAATAAGGAGCGTGAGAGTATGGATCGAGACCTTGAAAGTTGGTTCAGGAGCATAGTGTTGGGCATTAGGAACTTTGAACACAATCTCTTTAGAGGATCGAGGAAAAATAGCTGGTGGAGGAGCTACAAGAGCATGAGTGGCCAAAGAAGCGGGATATGAGGTGGTTTTGGTGGGTGGAGTATGAAAAGGTTGCGGGGAGATATCAGCAGCAGTGGGAATATGGATTTGTGATAGTGGTGGGATAGTTGCAGGGTTTTTAGTGTAGTTAATGGGGAATGAAGGTGGGGGATGCCTCCTGATCCAAGACTGATACATTTTTTCCATCTGCTATTTCAACATTTGGACCTCCCCTTTCAATTTAGACTCTGACTCCACAAACTCCCTCGACGGGTCAACAACTCTTGTGTCCAGGTTTTGCTAGTTATGGCAACCTTGCTCTTTAACCTTGTATTGTATGGATGATTTACCTTAAGAACCACAAACCAACCACCCTTCTGCTCAATGGAGATAACAAAAAGGAACAAAATGAGGTCATCAAGTTAGCGTTAGGGCATTTAATAGCTGCAAATATCACATTGTGTGTAATGCACCTAGCAATAATTAACAGTTCAAAAATAACTTCGAGGGTCACTTGGCACCATCCTAATTTGTTCATTTCAATCTTCTCTTTTCTTTTCTTTTTTGGGACTTCTTGGCTTGCTCATTTTCCTTCCTCTTTTTCTTCTAATTATCACTCTTTTATTTCCTCTCATTTCTCACATCCCATAATTTCACCTCTTTTTTATTTTGTTTTTTTTGTTTTTTTTTCTTCTTTTCCTTTTTCTTTTAATAAAATAAAAAAATAATTCGATCGAACACTATGTAGGTTACCTACGTATCATGACACCGCATGAATCAAATCTTTGCGTAGTTGTGACGACCCAAACCCCGCACTGGTCGTGATGGATCCTCTCGTGAAGACGAGGCCAGCCAACTAACCCAACTTATCTTTTTAGAATAGTTAACATTAATAATCAGCTTTAATATAATTAAATAACCACATTCTATCAAAAGATCTCTTTAATAAGTGCAGAATAAAACCCAAACACAGCCCAAATCGGGGTGTCATAAGTCACGAGCATCTATCAGGGTATAAATACAACTACAAGACCTAAAATATACAAAGGCGGAATAATGAACCAAAAGAGAGAAAAATGGTATTGCGAACGCAGGCAGTCACCACGCTACTCCTATAGCTCTGCCTCTGATAAGCCAAAACCTACTACCGGGTGAACAAATACCTGCAGCTGCACGCGAGGTGCAGGGAGTAAAGTGAGTACTCCAATTCAGTGAGTAATAAGGGTAAATAACAACTTAGCAGTAAGAAATCACGTATGGCAAATCATCATGCTATATAGAAGCAGTGAAAACCCTTTTTAGAAAATAGTGAATCTATGAACTCTTTAGAAAAACATCTTAACTCAGTTTAAGCCTCTTTTGAAATGTCCTTTTTAAGCGGTTATGCAAACAAATGCAAAACAAATATTGCAGATAAGCACAGAATTTATGCCCCGCGGGCACAACACTCAGTTATCAAGGAATGCCGGAGTATCAGGTCTATATTGTAAGAAGTAGCACAAAACAATAGATAATAGCAGACAAATAAGATAATGCAAACACATCAAATAGTACCGGTACCGTTGCGGTATGCAGCCCACTCCACATATCGCTACGGTATGCAGCCCGACCCATTTATCGTTGACGGCGCTCACTGGGGTGTGCAGACTCCGGGAGGGGCCCTTTACGGCCCAAGCACAATAACAAGTCATCTCGTGGCATCAATCTAGGCCCTCAGCCTCATATCAATATCAGTGTCACACTGCTGCGGCGTGCAACCCGATCCATAAGTATCCTCACCATACATGCCCTCGGCCTTACTCAGTCAACAGAAATCACATAAGCCACTCGGGCAACAATAAAGCATGATGCTCAGCTTAAAATATTTTTAGAAATATCATTTCGAGTGTTTAAGGCATAATAAACTTGGCTGAGGTCTAAAACAGTGGGAAATATATGACTGAGTTCAATTATATAATGAAAATAGTGAGGAATTATCAATAATAATCCACGAAGGGTTCAAATAGCTGGCACAAAGCCCAAATATGGCAATCAGCCCAAATTATAATGATAACAAGTAATTTCAGTCAAATATGCAGTAAATTAATCAATCGGGACAGACCAAGTCACAATCCCCAATGGTGCTCTACCCCACGCTCGCTATTCGGCGTGCAAGTCACCTCAATATAGCACTACGATGTGCAAATTCGGGGTTTCAAATCCTCAGGATGTCATTTACAATAATTACTCACCTCGAACCGGCGAATTCTCTAGCTCGCGATGCCTTTGCCACTCAAACCGGCCTCCACCCGCATAGAATCTATCCAAAATCAGAGTGAATACATCACAATATTCCAATGGGAGAATACCAAATTGAAAACAATCAAAAAATAGCAAAAATCTAGAAATTAACAAAACTCGAGCCCCAGGCCCACTTCTCGAAACTCAAAAATTCTTACACCAACGGGTTCCTTATCTCGCCACGAGTCTATTCATATAAAGAACACCAAAATCGAAGTCCAAATGACCCCTCAAATCCCAATTTGAAATATCAAAACTCAAGCCCTAGTTTCTTCCCATTTTAGCCAAGTTTCCCTGAATTCCAAGGTTAATTTAACATAATAATCACGTTTTTAGTTCATAGACCTTACCTCCAATTAATCATCTTCGAATCCCTCTTCAATTTGTCCCTAATAGCTCTCAAGGTGGTCAAAAATGGTGGAAAAATACCTTAGCTCGCGGAACAAAATGAAACCTTAAAACCCTTTTCTGTCCAGAACTTTTCGCATCTGCGATCACTACACCGCATCTGCGGTTTCCGCTTCTGTGGAGCTTTCACTGTTGCCAAGGACCACTTCTGTGGACACCGCTTCTGCGATCAACCATCCGCTTTTGCAGAAACTCCTCTACCACCAACGTCCGCTTCTGCGAAGCCTTTACCGCATCTGTGATACTGCAGATGCGGCTTCCCCATCCGCATTTGCAGAACTCAGGCTCCCTAGCACCTCTCGCACCTGCGACCCCTTTTCGCATCTGCGGTCCCTTTTCCGCAGATGCGGAAATACCAGAACCAGCAAATCTCAGCAATAACACAAATCCAAAATTCATCCCGATTGCCATCCGCAATCACCCCGAGGCCACCGGGACTTCAACCAAAAGTGCCAATCCATCCTAAAACATCATTCAAACTTGCTCCAATCATCAAAACACCTCTACCAACACCAAAACCATAAAATTACATCGGATTCAAGTCGAAGTTCTAAAACTTCCGAAATATGCATTTGATCAAAAACCCGACCAAAACACCTCCGAATGACCTGAAAGTTTGCACACACATCCCAAATCACCTTACGAAGCTACAGCAACTCTCTGAATTCCATTCCGACCCTCGGATCAAAATCTCACCTATCAACCGAAATTCGCCAAAATACTAACTTCGCCAATTCAAGCCTAATTCTACACTGGACTTCCAAACTCACTTCCAATCGCACCCCTAAGTCACAAATCATCCCCCGAAGTAACCTAATCATCAGAATCCATAACTGAGCCCTCTAACACATAAGTCAACATCCGGTTGACGTTTCCAAAATAAGTCTTCCTTAAAGAGACTAAGTGTCTCATGTTATTCTAAAACCAATCCAAATCAACTCGTTCACACAAGACTCTTATAATGAAGCATAAAGAAGCAGAAAATGGGGGAAATGGGGTTGTAACTCATGAGACGACGGGTCGGGTCATCACATCCTCCCCAACTTAAACAAACGCTCGTCCTCGAGCGTACCCAAAGTTGTTCTTGAAGCCAACGAATAGCTGAATAACTTTACCATGCATATACCCGGGGGTGATCCCATGTCACCCTATCTCATATAGGTCCAATAACTCCATATAGCAGAAATTTCACAGTCCATCCTAGTCCATAAACCATAGGACCGCAATTTTCACTTCTGAAACCATCAATACGATCAGAACCTCACACCTATACTCTGAACAGTCCCGAACCAGCTGTAATAGCCCATGCCTGCAACCTTAGGTGCAATTATATGATATACCACATAACTCAAACACATGTAGCGATAACTTCCATTCATAGCAGCTGCACACAACACCCGAATATCGGTAGAAACTCTTATCAACTAAAGTCTCGTTCCAACACTTCCATATACTGCCAACGATAAATGAAACACACAATAAACCATAAGCATCTCTCAGGTCAGCCATTCATGAAGTCATTTCCCGTTTGGCTAACACCACAATAGATTTTCGAGCCGAACCTCAATATTATCCTTCCAACAAGCTGAAATAAAATCCGTTCGTATTCATTAATGACCCCAACGATTACCTCGAATCCAACATACCACTCTGGTGACATGATACATCAATGCATGCCTAAGCCACAACTCGCATAATTCGCGTACCGATAACAAACGGTCTGAATATACTCAAATCATGAAAATGACCCCAAACGAAAGAGTTATGCCTCAAGATCATCAGTAATATCACAACACAAGGCTGAGACACCGTCTCACGTCATAGAATTAGAATACATGAATCTACCCCGCAAGGTCATATCTCCACGTAGCCTCGCTACAATGCGCAATACTATCCAAACACTGTTACACATGAAACACCTCAAGTCACTATGATCAAAATCGACAGCCACGCACAATTTGATGTCGGAAACCAAAACAAATCATTACACCCACGGTGAAACAAGTAACACATACCACGCAAACCCAATAGAACATAACCAATACGCCATTCACCGAGCAATACCCAATTACTCTTCCCGCTCGACTTCCACTATAAACCCCAACAAAAGTGCACCAGATGTGCCCATAACCAACAAATCATAATGGCTCAATAATGGTTATATCAGCCTGTCCCTCAACACTACAATTCAGGCCAACCAAGCCGACTCATGCTAGAACTCACATACATATTGGCCTGCCAACGAATTCCTTACCAAGGAAACCTGAAGTTGTTCCTTCCACTACTATAACTCCCGCCGGTGCCATACGATATGGTACCCGACACCAAATTAATACTAAAATCAACAACCTTGCCCAGTGATATGCCCAGCCACAAGAAACACATCCGAGAAGTCCCTCACCGCCGGAACTGAATAAATATGAGGGGCCTTAGCACTGACACTCATCACAAGAGCCCAAAATAAGAAAGACAATTCCTTCCCCGCCATCCACTGGGTCTTTGAAATATAGGACTCTCCCCAATATGACATAATCTGTCGAACATGGCCACTCAATCTGTGGCATTTTTCGGCATAGACAACCGTGCCATCTCATCGCAATAGCCCAGAATAACACAACAAGGAAACAACCAGCTTGAATCCCAATATCACATCCAAGATCTAATATCCCAAGCAACAAAAGGTCCACTCGGGTCTCCAACTCCACGTAGCACACAAATCACCATACCTGATTCCAAATTCCACCGTACGAATATATGCACACCTTTATTACTCAATCATTCCACGATAGATACTCAAAATTTTCCTTGTGCCACCAAGCAAACCCGAATACCACCTGTTGATCCAACAAGAAAATGCTGCAATACTACCGAAGTATCATCAGTTTAATCATATTACCCTTTTTCTGAGACATATACTCTCGTAAAATCACTTCTAATTAGCAGTACCATTTCCTTGACTATATGAGGCTACTTGCTGCCTAAGAGTTTTATGAACTTCCTTTCGGAACTTGAACTGTAACCTAGCACACGTCAGTCTCGGTCCTCCACAACATACCAGATATACCATACCATCCAAGGATAATATGAAAACTTTTATCTCCCTTCTGAGCCACAGAAATATACGTACTCAAATAGTCAAGAACTTTCCATTGGTCCCATCTAGAAGAAAAGTCACTACACATCCCATGCTCTGCATGCCCATAGAAAACATACATCTCCAAACCGCGGTAAAACCATCAAGAACCCTCCGAATTCCCTTTGCACAAATCAGACTTGCCAGGATTGAATCATTCTAACTCGACCAAGCTAAGAAAGCCATCAAAACCCAAGAGCATTGCTGCAAAATACTTGTGAGGGATCATTACCTCGAACACATACAAAGAATTAATCATATCCTTACCATACCGATTCGGTCTTCTATCAAGCTATTCCATCTATCTAATTTCCCTTCTGATTCATCATCAACTTGCTATTCCCTCTTGTTGTAGCACCACAATGCCTCAACCTAGTCTTACCACACGAGGCCCAAGCATAAGACCACACTATCTAAGGCCCATGCGTCGCTGAATACTTTCTTAAACATTCCTAGAAACACCACATTCCAGAATACTCTACTCTGAAGAACTTCCTGCGAATCTAAATCCGTTACCTTTACTTTCCTGATACCGATACATAGAATCACATAATTAACATAAAATACCACAAGTCTGGACCTCTTCCAATTAAAACACAGTATCTAACCACATACACAACCTTAAGATACCCGATTGTTCTCTGTAGAATCTTGAACACATTAGAACCATTCTCGAGAGTCATTTACTTTATTTATACTGCAATTAGCCTGATCAAACGAACAGAATGACCTGTGCCTCTTTAGCACTTTGGCATCACAGGATGCAACCTCATCCCAATAAAAACAAGCATTTTCCCGCTCTATGTACCGAGTATTCTTTACCAACAACACTCTAGATGTTCCGTGATTGTCATACCCTATAAAGCATAATATAACCTTTGTCAAAATTTTCCTTCACCCTAGCCATAGCTAATTCACTCGCATGCCCCAAACTGGAACCAACATAGCACACAACCGTACAATCAGCTAATCAATAGCAAACTCCCTAACTTGGCTCGAAGCCATAGATTGAAACACACAATACTCATAACGCATGTACTCCACTGCTACCTTAATACCATAGTGAGATTAAACTCAAATCCTTTGTAAGCTTGTATAAACACAAATCATCTAGTACTTTAACTCTTCTGCAAATCTCGCAACAGTTAAACCCACTTTCTTAAGTGACCCAAAATTTCAAACTTCGACACTTACAATTCAATTGCACATGATATCTTCTAATATTCACGTAAGAGTCACACGACCCCAGAACATCTTCGTATGAGATAACTCATTTGCTTTGCCTTCAGTTAATATTTATGTATACCTTCCACTGCCATAAATTGTACGCAGTCACTTAGTCTTACTGAGTCTGAACTCACACCGCAACATAAATTTTACTTCACTCTCAACTAGAAACATGAAAAGATTCCTCACGCGCCCATAACTTGGAGCTATACCTCGAATCACGTTGGAATTCAAACACCTAATAGTTCTTCTATCATCCATTAGACCTTCCTCATCACTTCTAAGTCACATAGATACATCTCGCAGTACTAATATACTCATCACATAGCTTATCCAGCCATCACTTCCACTAATAGTGACAATACCGAACATATAAGTTCAAAACACTTGTTCACACAGTCAGCACCTCGGTGCTCAAGCCATAGGCAAAGATCCGGCCTCAAGTCCTCCAGACTTGCCCAATATCAAACTCACAGAGATCACATCTCGCCCCTTGATCAGGGAATCAGAAGCCATCAAGGCACATCCGATACTAAGTGCTCATGTGCGCATACAAATGCATGGAAGGAATTTCAAGAGCTTCTTTTCAAGCTGAATCAAGGACGCACGATAAGAATTTAAGAATGTGAAGTTTTCCTAAAGGTTCTGTAGCCTCTCGAGGATAAATACAAACGTCTCCGTACTGATCCACGAGACTCTACTAAACCTGCTCATGACTCGTGAGACCTAGTTACCTAGGCTTTGATACCAACTTGTCACGACTCAAACCTTGCACTGGTCGTGATGGCGCCTCTCTTGAAGATGAGGCCAACCAACTAACCCAACTTATCTTTTTAGAATAGTTAACATTAATAATCAGCTTTAATGTAATTAAATAACCACAGTCTATCAAAAGATCTCTTTAATAAGTGTAGAATAAAACCCAAACACAGCCCAAATCGAGGTGTCACAAGTCACGAGCATCTATCAGAGTATAAATACAACTACAAGACCTAAAATACACAAAGCCGGAATAATGAACCAAAAGAGAGAGAAATAGTGCTGCGAATGCAGGCAGTCACCTCGCTACTCCTATAGCTCTGCCTCTGATCAGCCAAAACCCACTACCGGGTGAAACAATACCTGCATCTGCATGCGAGGTGCAAGGAGTCAAATGAGTACTCCAACTCAGTGAGTAATAAGGGTAAATAACAACTGAGCAGTAAGAAATCACGTATGGCAAATCATCATGCTACATAGAAGCAGTGTAAACCCTTTTTAGAAAACAATGAAGCTATGAACTTTTAGAAAAACATCTTAACTCAGTTTAAGCCTCTTTTGAAATGTCCTTTTTCAGCGATTACGCAAATGAATGCAAACCAAATAGTGCAGATAAGCACAGAATTTCCTCCCCGCGGGCACAACACTCAGTTACCAAGGAATGCCAGAGTATCAGGTCTATATTGCAAGAAGTAGCACAAAACAACAGATAATAGCAGACAAATAAGATAATGCAAATAGTACTGGTACCGCTGCGGCATGCAGCCCACTCCACATATCGCTGCGGCGTGCAGCTCGACCCATTTATCGTCGACGACGCTCACTAGGGGTGTGCAGACTCCGGGAGGGGCCCCTTACGGCCCGAGCGTAATAACAAGCCATCTCGTGGCATTAATCTAGGCCCTCAACCTCATATCAATATCAGTGTCACACTGTAATGGTGTGCAACCCAATCCATAAGTATCCTCACCATACAGGCCCTCGGCCTTACTCAAACAACAGAAATCACATAAGTCACTCGGGCAAAAATAAAGCATGATGCTCAGTTAAAAATATTTTTAGAAATATCATTTCGAGTGTTTAAGGCATAATAAACTTGGCTGAGGTATAAAACAGTGGGAAATACATGACTGAGTTCAATTATATTATTAAAATAGTGAGGAATTATCAACAACGATCCCCGAAGGGTTCAAATAGCTGGCACGAAGCCCAAAAATGGCAATCAACCCAAATTATGATGATAACAAGTAATTTCAGTCAAATACACAGTAAATTCATCAATCGGGACAAACCAAGTCACAATCCCCAATGGTGCTCTACCTCACGCTTGCTATTCAGCGTGCAAGTCACCTCAATATAGCACTACGATGTGCAAATCAGGGGTTTCAAACCCTTAGGATGTCATTTACAATCATTACTCACCTCGAACCGGCGAATTCTCTAGCTTGAGACGCCTTTGCCCCTCAAACCGGCCTCCACGCGCGTCGCATCTATCCAAAATCATAGCAAATACTATAACGACCCGACCGGTCGTTTTGAGTACCAGCGCTCCGTTTAGCAGTCGGAGGCCATGAACAGCTTCATTTCAGGTATTATGACTTATACGTGTGGTCGGAATTAAATTTCAAGAAGTCCAGAGTTGATTTGGGAACAGAATTCTCATTTCGAAAGCTTAAAGTTGAAAGAATGAGCTAGGATTTGAATTTTAAGTAAACGACCTCGGAATCGGGATCTGAATGTTCCAACAGGTTCGTATGATGATTTCGGACTTGGTCGTATGCCCGGATTGGGTTTTGAATAACCCGGGAGCGTTTTGGCGCCTATTGTGGAAGTTAGTATTTTAGAAGAAATTTCATAAGGCTGGGTTTGAAGTGCATTTCAATGTTATCAATGTCCGTTTGGAATTCCGAGACTGTGAATAGCTCAGTATAGTGATTTTGGAGTTGGGGGCACAATCGGAAGTGAATTCGGAGGTCCGTAGACCATTTTGAAGCCATTTGGCTAAAGATAGAAAGTTGAAGGTTTTGGAGAGTTTGACCGGGGGGTTAACTTTTTGATATCGGGGTCGTAATCAAATTTCAGAAGTTGGAGTAGGTCCGTAATGTCAAATATGAATTGTGTGCAAAATTTGAAGTCAATCGGACGTGATTTGATAGGTTTCGGCATCGGAAATAGAAGTGTAATTCGTGATTTTAGCGTTGTTTGATGTGATTTAAAGCCTCGAGCAAGTCCGGAATGTATTTTGGGATTGGTTGGTATGTTTGGTTGGGGTCCTCGAGGCCTCGGGTGGATTCCGGGTGGTTAACGGATCAAAATTTGATTTTTGAAAGAGCTGAGTTGCTGGTGTCTGGTATTTCCGCTTCTGTGGAAATGGGACCGTAGAAGCGGCCCCGCAGAAGCGGTAAATGGAGCCGCAAAAGCGGATTTGAGCAAAAAATTCGAGGACCGCAGATGCGATCAAGGTTCCGTAGAAGCGGGACCGAATCTTCGGAAATGGATGTCGCAGAAGCGAAAATGTAGGTGGCCAGGGCTGATCGCGGAAGCGACCAAAAAGCCACAGAAGCGGAACCGCATGTGCGGTTGGTCGTCCGCAGAAGCGAAAAGTGAGGCTGAGCCCAGGACCGCAGAAGCGGCTAAATGGCTGCAGAAGCGGCTAAATGGCCGCATAAGCGGACTCCGCAGGTGCGAAAATATTCCGCAGAAGCGGAAAACGACTAGGGCAGAAGCTTAATTTAAGTTGTGATTTGGTTCATTTCCCCCATATTTTCATGGCTTGGGGCGATTGTGGAGGGCTTCTAGGAGGGAATTTTCGCCATCAATGTTAAGGTAAGTTATTCCCA
>MU737183.1:100275-144995 GCA_026770625.1 Nicotiana glauca | reverse complement strand
ACTTCCCGAAATTAAATTCCGACCACGCGTACAAGTCATAATACCTGAAATGAAGTTGTTCATGGCCTCCGACTGCTGAACGGAGCGCTAGTACTCAAAATTACCGGTCGGGTCATTACAATAACAAAAGACTCGACATTACTATACAAAACTAGAAAGTAAAAGACGACACAAAATGAAGAAGAGACTAAAAACATAAAAAATAAAATAAATCTCCTTAAGCAACTCCTGAATGAGTGATCCTGACTGGATGGTCACGGGGTGTTTGTCATGCTCAAACTACAATAAGTAGATCCATACCTGTATGAAAAAAATTAAGACCAAATAAAGTTAAAGACCTAGAACACTAGATGAGACAATAACACTCCCTATTGGACGCGTGCAAGATATAATTGAGGCTATTTTTTCAAAAAGACTTATGTGGCCAAAAGTTAGCTAGAAGTGCAAAATTTGGCTAAGACCCCGCAAAGCCAAGAACCTAGGACACACTAGAAATACCGGACCCTATGCAGGTTGCTTACGTAACACGCCCCGAAAGAAAAGAATCACGTATGCGTAGTTCAGGCAGATTGGATACACGCAAGAAATAGAAAAAAATTAATTTAGAGAAAATATATTTTTTGTCCTTTTTTTTAAAAAAATGATGAAACATGTAAACTCTTTTTGGATTTTCTTTTTTCTCTTTTTTCTCTTTTTTCTCTTTTTTTTTAAAACAAAATTAATGGGAAAATGCAAAATCTTTTTGGATTTTTCCATTTTCATTTTTTTTGGTCTTTTCTTTAAAAAATGTGAAAGAAAAACATAAATGGGCCCTACTTGCTTTATTTTTACACTTTACCCTTTTTCTCTCATTTATCCTCAAACCTCATTGGTCCGCCAAATGACCTCGTGTTGATACCCAATTTTTCCCTATCTAATTTTATACTCAAAATATTCTCAAAATAGCATGTAAAAGCATATATAAGTATGCCCAAGAATTGTTTTGACGTTTTTTCTAATTTTTAAAGCTTTTAAAATAATTTTATTATTTATTTTAAAAGTACAAAATCCAATAATTATTCCCAAAAACTATCATTTTGGTGAGTAATTTATTTTCATCCTCATATTTACATCACAAAGTAATTAAGGTAATTTCTGCATATTTGTTATAAATCTATTTGATATTTTAAGCTAAAATTGCATAAAATTATAATTATAGCCTATATCGCGATTAATAGTATTTACCAATTATAAAATTACTCCCAGTATTTTTAAATTAATATTTATATATTATTAATCAATTCCGTTCTTTTAATTTGTTTTAAACACTATTTTAACTATTTTAATTAAATTAAAAGGGGAAAATTAGCTATTTAACGTATAGCCCATTTACATTTCAATTATAGCCACATTACAGCCCCAATTTAAACCCAATTTCAACCAGGCCCAATTCTAAAACCAACCCTACCCCTGACCCAATTAAAATACCCGACCCTCCCCCTTTTTAATCACAGCCGTTGACCTAGAAGATCAACGGCTCAAATTAAACCTTTCCTTTCTAATTTACCAACTACCCCCAACCCTAACTCACTTCTCTGTACCCGTCTCCCTTGAATCCCCTTCCTCCCCCATTCTCTCTACAAACCCTAGTCGCCGCCACCCATGCTAACCCTAATCCCTGCAAATTTTGCCGGTTTCCATGGCTTCTCCGGTGCTCTCATACTCACCTCTTATCATTCCTGTGCGCTTGGCATTCGAAGGTTTGATGCTAGACCTCAAAGGTCTCCACCCAGACTTCTACCGCCTTGAGGTTTTCGGCCATCTCCGACCTGGATCCTGAACACCTTAGCCTCCTGAGCCTGTTTCTAGTCTTATCCGACTTAGATCGGACATTTTCGAAGCCTTTCTCATTCTAGGGTTCATCTGAAACCCTAACTATCGATGTTCTTTTCTGATTATCTCCAGATCTGTGTGTATTCATGCTTTATCTTGAGTTTTTAAGAGGTTTCCCCAACTTTTCTTTAAAGGATTTTTACCTTTCAAGTTGTTTCTCTCTGATTTAGGGTTTCTGAAAAATGTTTAAAGGTTCTCTGACCTTTCTTCTCCCTTTTTTTTGTATGTTTTATGTTCTTATGCTTTCTTTTATACGTGTCCTTCTACTATGTTTTCTGTATCTTGTTCTTTTTTCTTTTCTACCATGTTTCCAGGCTATGTTTTCTGTATCTTGTTTTTTTTTCTTTTCTACCATGTTTCCAGGCCATGTTTTCACATGCTATGTTTCTATGCTATGTTTCTTTGTTGTGTTTCACATGCTATGTTCTGCTACTTGCCTTCCACTATGATTTGATACACTTTGCCTACTGTATTTCCAACCATGTTTATTAAGTGTTCTTACTATGCCTGCTTAAGCATAATCTCCTCTATTGTCTCTCATTGTGTTTCGAATTAATTCCTCTACTCTATTTGCATTGAACCTTCTACTGTATCTGCTTGTTCCTCTTATTTGCATTTGGTTCAAGTCGAAAACCCTAGGATTTGTGGGTTTTTGACGAGTGTGGTCTTGTGTGTTTGGACCGGGGTTCAATTCGAGCCTTGGACTCTCTCAAACTCACTATTGGGTCCATGTAATAAGTTGGATCCTTTTGTGTATGAATTCTTCTGATTAGCATAACAATCCCTATATATGTGTGTTGAAATTTCTCTTCGAAAGGTTTTCAAACTTGTATTCGAATCAGAATCCCTTTTCTTTGGGGGTTAATTGATAGCTGCTGATTCTTCTTAAGTAAAGCCTCTCTTTACCTTTTCTGACTTGGTTCATTCATATAAAATTTTTGACCCTTGATTGCTTGGCTGTTAATTGATTTCCTTTCCTCATTTGGCATGACCATGTACTGTCAAAACCCTTTCCTTAAAAAGCTAATGTATTTACCCTTATTACATTACTTTGAAAAGGGTTTAATTAACTCATTTCCTTATTTACCTTTCCCGTTTGAAATCAGAATCCCTTAGTTAAAGGGAAACCTTGTGTGATTGATTTTTCAAACTATTTTCTTACCTATTTCAGCTTCTTTTGTGCACTATAAATACATGACATAACTTTTTAACACAGACACACGGTTAAGTATACAGAAATCACAACTCTATTCTAAACCTACACTCTTGCTTCTTGATTGCACTTTTGCTTTCACAAGTCTACTGTTTCTCTCTACTTGCTTCTTTGAACTGGTATGCTCTAAAATTAATATTCAGTATCTCTCCTAACGTGTTTATTACAGTCTCTGCATCCATGCCTGCCTTCAATTCTCTGAAGTTAATTTTAAAGTGTTTATGTGCTTTGTCTGTTATTTTTTTCTCTTTTTCTTGTTGCTAGTGTAAACAATTGCTCCCATACCCCTATTCCCCCTATGTGTCCTGAGTTAAGGTATGGCCAGGCAGCATCCCAATTGTTGTCCAGGGCTGAACCTGACCTTCAACAAGGTCTTAACTCCCCAATTCTAAGGTTGATAGGCTGGTCAGGGGTGTGCCAGCAGCCCAGTTGCTAGGCATGACCACCAGCCTGCCATGGCCTCCCCCCTAATTCCCTTCAATTGCACTTACACTTACTCCTAGTCTCTAAGTTCTGTACCCCCCCCCCCCAATCCTATGAGCCTTGCCTCGGGGCCTTTAATTCCCTCTGAACTTGGACATTTGAGGGCTGGCCCTTCTACACTGCACTATAATCTGTTCTGCAATGATATTTCGGGTGTAAGTATTGCCTGGAACACTTGAAGCTCCTTGGAACTTTGACACATCCCAAATAAGAGAAAGTCTTTGAAAATCCGATCCTGGAGGTTGGTTTATCTCATATTATTAGACTTTGAATCTGGATTAGGCTAATTAGATGTAGATGTAATCACTGATGTAATTTTTACTATTTCTTTGATTCATTTGGTTTGTAATAAGCTCTGTAATAAACTTTGTAATAACTACTGGGGTATAGTGAAAATGGATGGGATTGAATGCATGCCAAAGGGGGTAGATACCATGTCTATAGGATATTTACTCTTTAAGATTCTGCATTTCACATAGAAATCATGTTCATAGGATTATTACTTTTAAACTCTGCATTTTCACGTAGATACCATGACTATAGGGAAATATTGTCTCTGAAATTCTGCATCTTCGTATAGTTAACTACTAAAATTCTGCACCCCATATAGATATCATGTTCGTAGGCATCTTCTGTAATTTCACACAAATACCATGTTCATAGGATTTTTTGCATTTTTGTATAGATACCACGTCTCTGAAAGTCTGCATATCATATAGATAATATGCCTATAGGACTTCTGCATTTTTGCATATGCATCAGTCATTAGGCAAACTTGTTACAGGATTTAAATAATCAGCCGCATATAAATGACCTGTCTATAGGATTTTTGCATGAACAATAACAGTGTTTAAAAATCAGTAATGCCTAGAAAGCATGCCTATACGAGCTATCAACGAAAACCTGAATCGTCCACTCGCTCCTGAGTCTAAAATTAGTAGCAATTTTGTTTAACACTCGCAGAACCTATAAACTTGTAACTAACCGTTCTTTTTCTGCAATCAGTTTACTCCTTTATCTCTGAACAAATAGATATCATGCCTATAGGTCCCATTTAACACATAGGCAAACGATTAAGTAATTAATCAATTGTAACAGTCTTTGACAACTACATCTAAGAAGGGCTAATTTGGACTCCCTATCTGGGAAATATGTGGTAAATCAATCTATCCTACGCCTTAATTTAATTCAGACCAAACCAGTATGTGTAAGACATGCTAAACTATATGCTTTTCTTTGTTTTAAGGAGGCCTATTTGAGCCACATCTGCTTACTTGCTCTCCCAAATCTGCTGTATATGTTTTGAATGTCGCCTTAGAATTTTATCCTTTGAAACTCTCCAAAATCCCTCCAACTTCCTTCCCTTTAGGATTAGTAGTCCTATATGCCTCCGGGACTGATAGGATTGGGAAGGGTAATAGCATGCAATAAGTAACGATACCATTTCGTGCTTAATACCTTAACAGGGTGGGAAGGGTAGACGTGGAGATGACGATCATGCGATAACACCATGCTTACGATTGGCTACCAGTGTAGTGTGGATGATCCATGTATTTTACAAACCTAGGACTCCCCCTCCCTTTACTTGTTTATTTTATTAGAATTTTAAAATTGCTTTTTTTTCTCAAATTTCAGCTTCTTTAACTTCTTTTCATTTCAATTACTTGAAAACCACCTAGTATTTGAAATTCTTGCTTATTTACTTATTATTTTCACTTGAAGTCACAATTGCAACATGGCCGGGAACCACACTAGTGGATCTTGAGGGGTTCCTAACACCTTCCCCTCGAGATATTTTTTAGCCCTTACCCGAACTCTAGTTTTCAAACTCAAAACTCTTAGTGTCCTAATGCACTTAATAATTAGGTGGCGACTCTTCAATTCCAAAAACCCAAAACCCAAACGGGAATAGAGTTGTCTTCCCAAATGTCGTAAACCCGATTTCACGAGAAAAAGGGGGCATCGACAGCATGGCGACTCTGTTGGGGATTTTTCTTTTAGGCTTTCACCATTACATGTTATTTGTGACTTTATTGCTTTTATTTAATGTCTTTATCTCTCTTCTACTTCGAAACTAACTTGGTTCTTTGTTTTCTTTTCTTTAATGCTTTTACCGCTTTCCTTCAATACTGCTGTAATCATGAGCAATTATTGTAATTATTATTTTATGAACGTGAAAATACGTGATAATTTGTTTCATTCTTGTAATTGCATCTTCAACATCATATTTTACTCGTTCCAAACAAATACCATAGCAACGCTTAATGAGTGGTTGCGCTCTTCCGATATTATTACCCCCTAAATCTAGCAAAGGCATATTTGCGGTAAAACCAGTCGATCAGCGGTGCAATCGATGGTTCCGTGCCTTTCCCTCTTGAGTTGTCCGCTCAGGGGTACCGGTCTAGCACCCCATAGAAACCTTATTCTATTTAATTCTTCATGCATCACTGTCAAACCTAGTCGAGTCAGTTATTCTGTCCACATAATGACTCTTTAAGATAGCCTTATCCAAAGTCCACTGGGTTCCCCTGGAACCCAAACGGACAACACCATGTTCTGTGCACTTATTTGGAGAACTAAAAGCCATTATGCTAATTATTGATTGAAATAGTCGAGTCCGGTGGGGTAAGGGACTAACACTTTGTTTTGCAAAAAATGAGGCACGAAATCCCCAGATTCGGCATGGTAACCAACATTCACCCAAGGTTTCTAAGCTGGTGGGAGGACCTTCATTCTAGTGACCGGACTCTCGTCCACAAGTATTTGGGAAACTTACCTTCTCTTTTGGAAATTCAGCCGGACAACAAAATCATTGAGGCCGCGACCTTATTTTTGGGACAGTGATAGATCAGTGTTTCGATTCGGGGACCTCGAAATGACCCCATTGCTCGAAGAAATAGGAGGGTTAGCCGGTATTCCTTGGGAGACGTCGGGTTTGCTCATGCCAGAAAACTGCAAGGGTAGGGGTTTCTTCAAAATGATGGGGTTGAAGAAAAACTCAGATTTGACTTGTTTGAAGGACTCTTATATTCCTTTCGACTATATGTACGAGAAGTACGGTCATAGAAAGTCCTACCGCACCTATCCAGATGAATTTGCCCTCACATCATTAGGGCATATCCACAGGAGGGTTTTCATCTTTATGTTCTGCTTTTTGGGAATGAAGAAGGTTAGGATCCATACCAGACTAGCCATGGTCACCAAGACACTAATGGAAGGGATTGGAGGGCAACCTTTCAGCATAGTGCCCATGGTTGTTGCTAAAATCTACCGAGCTTTGGAGAACTATGAACGAGGGGCCAATCATTTTGAGGGTTGCAACTTACTACTCCAACTCTAGCTTATAGAACATCTCCAAAGGGGTCAATACTGTCAAAAGCTTCTACGAAGGCCGTGGAATGATCATATAGCCTTTCACCATCCCAAGAGAATAAACTATATGCCTAACATGTTTGCTCAGCCGGGAGACGCTCGAGGATGGGTAGAGTTGTTTGAGAATTTGAAAGAAGACAAGGTGAAATGGATGTTCGAATGGTTCCCCACGGGAGAGTTCATCATCCGCTCTCGGGAAGCTCTATTCCTTATACTCATTGGTCTGAGAGGAACTTATCCCTATGTCTTTCTTCGAGTCATGAGGCAGGCGGGGAGAAAGCAAGTCGTACCAAAGGTCGAAAAGATGAGTCATTTCAGGGTTCATTTCCAAGACGACGATAGTCCATACAAATGTCAAGCTCAACACATGTGGAACAACAAGATCATCCTGGAAAAGGATTCCATAGAGCCTGAAAGATACCATGCAGGTTACACCCCATACTATCCACGTTGGGTTAGGACAGCCCGGGTTTGTTCGAGGTCACAGGGTCATCGACTAGAGGGCTAAAATATAGGTTAAATATAACCAGTTGTGCAAGAGGATCATGGAGTACGAAAGTGAACATCGGGAAATTCAAGAAGCAAATCAAAAGTTGATCGAGGAATGGAAGGATATGGTTGTCAGCGCCAACAAGCGTCTAGGGCATTTGGAGCGAGGGTTGGTAGAGCTGGAAGGTAAATTCATCCAGAGGATCGAGAATTGCCAAAACGCTGAGGGAAATGAAGGAGGACATTTGGCTAGGGCTTATCTACTACTGGGACTGCATGAGCTGGTGAAGCTGTTCGATGGAGCCAAAGATGTCGAGTCTTGGGAAGGTCCTTCTGGGACCAAATAGTTAGGAGTAATAAAGCCAATGGCCATTAGTGATATTTTTACTTTATGCAATTTTAGTATCGTTTTGAGGTTCGTCTTATTTTTATCAATAAAATGAGGCATTTAGCATTATAAGTTCTCCAAATTAACTTGTCCCTAGGCTTAGCTCGGGCATAATGAGGTACCCAATTTAGGACACGGCTTATATTCTTATACTATGTGTTTAAATATTGCAATATTTTTCTCAGAATCCATACTAACTTGTTACCTTTTTGTTTTTCTTTTATTTTTATTCCCCTCCCCAAAAGGTTAGTTCGTGCACACTGGCATCATCATCCTACTCCACAAGATCTATGGGCCCTCCACCTCCTCCTCCTCCAATTCCTATAAAAAACAAGAGCAAAGCAAAAATGGAATATTTGAACAACGTCAGAAAAAAGAACTCGGTTGAAAGGGTAGAGGTTCCTCAGGGTATTCAGGTGTCCAAAGAATGTGCTGCCCAGCTCAAACAGAAGTTATTGAAATTTCAAGAAGAACTAGACCAAGTTCGGAACTTGGCGAGCTTGTCATTCTCCCTCACTACTCCAGACGTCAACTTTCCCAATACTCAACACCCCGTACCTCCACAAAACATCCCGAAGCAGTAGAAACAACCCTCTACTCATCAAAATTGCAACACCTGTCACAACAACACTCCACTCCTCATCCCTGAACGATAAAATGATCATCCCCACCACACTCTTATCTATTTGGAAACCCTGCCACAATACACTCAACCCATTTCAAGCACACCGGAGTCTGATGACAAAGACTCTCTCATCAAGAACCTGGCCACTGAGCTTAAGAAACTTACTAGCCGAGTCCAGGGTATCGAAGGAAACAAAGGTATTGAGGGGCTCAATTATGAGGATCTTTGCATTCAGCCAGACGTCAAACTTCCCGAGGGGTACAAACCTCCTAAGATCGAGATGTTTGACGGCTCAGGGGATCCTAGAGTCCACTTAAGGACATATTGTGATAAGTTAGTCGGCCTAGGAGGAGATGAAAAGATTCGCATGAAACTCTTCATGAGAAGTTTGAAAGGCGATGCACTATCTTGGTACATTAGCCAAGATCCCAAGAAGTGGACAAGCTGGGTAGGAATGGCGTCCGATTTCATGGACAGGTTCAGATTCAATACAGAAAATGTGCCAGACATCTTCTACATCCAAAATCTAAAAAACAAACCTACTGAGACATTCCGCGAGTATGCTACTCGATGGAGATCCGAGGCTGCTAAGGTCAGGACTGCCTTAGAAGAAGAACAGATGAACAAATTTTTCATTCGAGCTCAGGATCCACAGTATTATGAGAGGCTAATACTAATAGAGGGACAGAAATTCTCTGACATCATCAAGTTAGGAGAAAGGATTGAGGAAGGCATCAAAAGTGGCATGGTCACTAATTTTGAGGCACTGCAGGCTACCAACAAAGCCCTACAATCTGGTGGCACGTCCAAGAAAAAGGATGTGAGTGTCGTGATGGTTGCACAAAGAACCAAGTCCCCAGTAAACTATCAAGCCTACCTAGTACCCTCTCTCACATACCAGCCTATCCCCAAATACCAAACACCTCTGCCCTCTTACCAAATTCCATCACCTACTTACCAATCATCTCCATCCCCACACATATCAACCTACCTCACCAAGATATTCTCAACCTGCACCCATCTACCAAGCCTATAATGCTAACTACCAATCACCTCCCACCCGCTAAAACTTCCCCAAGCCACGCCCTAACTTCGAACGTAGACCTCCCAAGCAATACACTGCCATCACTGAGCCAATCGACCAACTATATGAAAGACTCAAAGCAACCGGTTACGTCATCCCAATCCCTGCCATAACTCCAGAAAATCCTTCCCAATGGGTTAATCCAAACAAAACATGTGCATACCTTTCCGGCATGAAAGGGCATACCATTGATGAGTGTCGATCTCTGAAAGACAAAATCCAAGCTCTGATTGAAAACAAAATCATCGTGGCCAAGGAAACTGTTCCTAACGATCACAACAATCCCTTGCATGATCATAAGGGTGGTGGTGTGCATATGATCGAAGTAGAAGATGACTGGGACCCCAAAGGGTCAATTGGATTGATTGCCGAAGGTGACGAGCCCAAGAAACCAACAGTCATACTAAATCCAATTGTAGTCCAGATTCAGCCCTCTAGGGATGCTAAAGTAAACATATCTGTGCCTCTCGAGCTAGAAACACCGTCATCCGCAAGAACCGCAAAGCCAATTAAGGTGGAGTTTGGGTCTCCAAAAGTACCATTTGAAGTTATTGTGTTACCTCCCAAGACGAGAGTGCCCATTCCTGTATCAATGTCAGCCGTAACGCCATTCCATACACAGGACATTCCTTGGGATTACACCGCCGAGTCAAGAAGGAAGGGAAAAGCTAGGTTTGGAGAAGCAATTGCAGAGCCGGGTATTACCATGACTGGCAGAATTTATACTCCGGAGCACTTAGTTAAATCAAGTAAGCAGGCCTCTGGACGGCCTATTGAAACTGGGCCTGATGATCTCTGACGTAAGATACAGGCAAAAGAATACTCAGTTGTTGATCAATTAAATAAAACACCAGCGCAGATCTCCATTTTAGCTCTACTGCAGAGCTCCGAGACACACAAGAATGCCCTGATGAAGATACTGAGCGAGGCGTACGTACCCAGCAATATAACTGGAAGAGAGATGGTGAACATGGTCGGGCAAATATTGGAGAGTCATAAAATCACTTTTCATAAGGATGAGTTGCCCTCTGAAGGTTTAGGCCACAACAAGGCATTGCACATCACTGTGCAATGCGAAGACTATTTAATCACCAGGACTTTGATCGATGGAGGGTCCAGCCTCAACATCTGTCCATTGGTAACCCTCAGAACATTGGGGAAAAGTCTGCATGAAATCAAGGATGGGGCTATCAACGTCAAAGCTTTTGATGGTTCCCAAAGGTCCACCATTGGGGAGATTAGTTTATGTTTGCAAATGGGACCAACTTGGTTCGATGTTGATTTTCAAGTAATAGACATCCCAGCATCATACAACTTACTACTAGGACGACCTTGGATCCATGCCACTAGAGCTGTAGCATCAACCCTGTACCAGGTAGTGAAATTAGAATGGAATCACCAAGAGGTGATTATTCATGGTGATGGGAGTAACCCCATATACAGTCGCTAAACCATCCCAGCAATTGAAGTAAGAAGGAAACTAGGAGGACAAACCTACCACCAAATTGATTCAATGTCGTGGAAAAAGATAAGTGGTGGGATAACAAGATAGAAAGTATCCTGAATTGGAGCGGGTATGAACCTGGCAAAGGGCTCGGCAAGAACCTCCAGGGAATCACCAAGCCTATCAAACTGAAGAAGCATGGCACCACTTTCAGGTTAGGGTATGGATATACTTGGGAAGAATTCCAGAACTGGATACCACCATGGCGCGACCCCTATTATCTGCTGGAGCACCCGATACCATGCCTGGAACAGACTTTCCAGTCGGCAGACATCTTATATATGTCAGAGGAAGAAGAAACATTGGCGGCGATGAAGAATTTGTTCTTGGAAGAAGACGATATGGACTGTCATGTCACTTTTGAGGAGGAAGGTGAGGAAAGCCCTTCCATACAAGCTGTGAGCTGAGGAGTGCATCTCAACAATTGGTCCATCAGAACCACTAAGGCCCGAAAAGCTTCAGGGTAGCAAGGCTGAACAAAGCACTATGCATTATTTTTACTTTTCATTAGTTGATTTCCCTTCAGTATTATCTTTTAAATTTTGAAAAGAGCTTCGATGTTCAAAATAATCGTGGGATTATCAAAGTATTTTAGTTTCTTATAAATCTCGCTCCTATTATTTTCTCTATCATTTACTTTATTTACACAGCATTACTATTACTTATCTTGATGAACCGACGAATGTGACATGCAACGAGATAACGCAACAAATGGATATAGACTCAGAAGAGGATGAAATAACAGAAGAGGTCGTTAAAGAGGTTGAGGAATTTGAGAATAGGCCTAAGTCTAACTTAGACAAAACTGAGGTTGTCAACTTGGGGGATGCAGAGAATGTCAAGGAAACACGCATCAGTGTTCACCTGTCACCGACAGAAAAGGAAGAGTACACGAAGTTCTTAAAAGAATATGAGGACATATTTGCCTGGTCATATGATGATATGACCGGTCTCAGTACATCTATTGTAGCTCACAAACTGCCAACAGATCCGACATATTCACCGGTATAGCAGAAGCTCAGAAAGATCAAGCCAGACATGAGTTTGAAAATCAAGGAAGAAGTTACCAAACAAGTCAAAGCCAAGGTCCTCAGGGTAGTAAAGTACCCAACATGGTTAGCCAACATTGTGCTAGTACCAAAGAAGGACGGGAAGGTCAGAGTCTGTGTCGACTACCGGAACCTCAACCGGGCCAGTCCGAAAGACGACTTCCCCTTGCCGAACATACACATCCTAATCGACAACTGCGCCAAGCACGAGCTGCAGTCATTCGTCGATTGTTTTGTCGGATATCATCAGATATGGATGGACGAAAAAGACACAGAGAAAATGGTTTCATCACACCGTGGAGAATGTATTGTTACAATATGATGTTGTTTGGATTGAAGAATGCTGGGGCCACCTACATGAGGGTCATGACTAATATTTTCCATGACATGATACATAAAGAGATCGAGGTGTATGTAGACGACATCATCAAATCCAAGAAAGCCACTAATCACATGGAAGATCTGAGGAAGTTCTTCAACAGACTGAGAAGGTACAACTTGAAACTGAATCCCGCTAAATGTGCATTCGGGGTTCCAGCCAAAAAACTGCTTGGGTTCATCGTAAGTCGACGAGGAATAGAACTGGATCCGTCAAAAGTTAAGGCCATTCAGGAATTGCCACCGCCAAAGAACAAGAAAGAGGTTATGAGTTTCTTGGGAAGGCTCAACTACATCAGCCGATTCATAGCCCAGTCCACTGTCATTTGTGAACCAATATTCAAGACGCTAAAGAAGGACGCCTCTACTAAATAGACTGAGAACTGCCAGAAAGCCTTCGACAAAATCAAGGAATACCTGTCAGCGCCGCCAGTCCTGGTTCCGCCCGAATCGGGTAGACTGCTATTGATCTACCTTGTAGTACTGGATGGAGCATTCGGCTATATTTTGGGACAACATGATGAAACAGGGAGAAAGGAGCAAGTCATCTACTATCTCAGCAAGAAGTTCACCCCGTACGAGGCCCGGTACTCCCTGCTAGAATACACATGTTGTGCTCTAACATGGGTAGCTCAGAAGTTGAGGCATTATTTCTGTGCCTATACCACTTATCTCATATCAAGTATGGATCCGCTAAAGTACATCTTTAAGAAGCCCATGCCTATGGGCAAGCTATCCAAATGGCAAATCCTACTGAGTGAATTTGATATTGTCTACGTAACCCAGAAGGAGATCAAAGGACAAGCACTAACCGATCATCTTGCCAAAAATCCCGTGGGTGGAGAATACAAGCCTCTAAAGACGTATTTCCCTGACGAGGAGGTCTCTTTCATAGGAGAAGACATTGCACAATCCTATGATGGCTGGAGAATGTTCTTCGACGGAGCATCAAACTTTAAAGGAGTTGGCATAGGAGCAGTTCTAGTATCAGAAACAGGTTAACATTATCCGGTGTACGCCAAAATCAGGTTCCCGTGCACCAACAACATGGGCGAGTACGAAGCATGCATCTTGGGGCTCAAGCTAGCTATTGACATGAACATTCAGGAGTTACTAATGATCGAGGATTCCAACTTGCTCATACATCAGGTTCGAGAAGAGTGGGCAACCAAGAACTCCAAGATACTCCCACACTTGCATCATGTACATGAGTTGAGGAAGAGGTTTACAAAGACAGAATTCCTGCATGTCCCCAGAGTCCAGAATGAGTTTGCCGATGCATTGGCCACTCTATCATCAATGATTCAACATCCAGATAAGAACTTCATTGATCCTATCCTGGTAAAAATCCAGGATCAACTCGCTTAATGTGCTCATGTCGAGGAAGAAGCAGATAGAAAACCATGGTTTCAGGACATTAAGAAGTATCTATCAATAGGAGAGTATCCAGCACTTGTAAACACTACTCAAAAGCGCGCACTACGGAGGTTATCCAATCACTTCTTTCATAGCGGAGGAATCATGTATAGGAGGACTCCTGATTTAGGATTACTAAGGTATGTCAAAGCAAAGGAATCATCCATATTATTGGAGGAGGTTCATGCAGGGACCTGTAGCCCGCACATAAATGGTTTCGTCTTAGCCAAGAAAATACTCCGAGCTGGTTATTTCTGGATGACTATGGAGACGGACTGCATCCAGTATGTCTGAAGATTCCATTGCTACTAGATTCATACAGACATGATAAAGGTGCCTCCTAACGAGCTCAATGCAACAAGCTCACCATAGCCGTTTGCCGCTTGGGGAATGCATGTCATCGGACCTATCGAGCATGCCGCATCAAACGGGCACAGGTTCATTCTAGTGGAAATTGATTATTTCACCAAATGGGTTGAAGCAACATCGTATAAGGCAGTAACGAAGAAGGTTGTGGCAGACTTTGTCCGGGATCGTATCATTTGCCGATTCAGCATCCCAGAGTCAATAATCACTGATAATAGTTCAAATCCCAATAGTGATCTGATGAAGGCAATGTATTAGACGTTCAAGATTAAGCACAAGAATTCTACAGCCTACAGACCTCAGATGAATGGAGATGTAGAAGCAGCCAATAAGAACATCAAGAAAATACTAAGGAAAATGATACAAAAACACAAGCAATGGCACGAAAAGCTATCATTTGCTATATTGGGATATCGTACCACAGTCCGCACATCAACTGGGGTGACTCCTTATATGCTGGTTTATGGTACCGAGGCAGTCATCCCAGCCAAAGTAGAGATTCCCTTCCTGAGAATTATGCAGGAGGCGGAACTTGAGGATGCAGAATGGGTAAAAAGTTGCTATTTGCGGTTAGCCCTCATATACGGGAAAAGACTAAATGCAGTTTGCCATGGTCAATTGTATCAGAACATGATGTCCAGAGCCTTCAACAAAAGGGTCAGACCGAGACAATTCACGCCAAGACAGCTAGTACTGAAGAAACAATTTTCGCATCAGGGTGAGGCCAAAGGAAAGTTCACTCCTAACTGGCAAGGTACGTACATGGTTCACCGGGTTCTAACAGTAGGAGCCCTCATACTCGTAGAGATGGATGGAGAAATTTGGCCAAAGCCAATTAATTCAGATGCAGTCAAACGCTATTATATGTAATCATTATAATTTTTGTAAGATGTAATTTGAACTATGCCTGACCTGATTCCCGTTTAAGAGGGGATACGTAGACAGCCCTATGGGTTCGGTCACAATTCAATAAAATTTTCATTTCCCCCCGATATTGGAAAGTGGGGAAGAATTTTGAGGAGGACCCTCAAAATTCCGAAGTTGACTTTTGCCATTTATCGCACACAGCCGTCAGAGGCACCAGCCCAGTAAACTGGGGCAGAATTTTGAGGGGGACCCTCAAAATTCTGGAGCAAAAGAGGTCGCAATATCTTGAACCGCGTCACAGCCGTCGGTTCATCTAAAAGAAAATCGTTTTTTATGTATTTACATCATATTTTGAAAATTATATTACCAAATCATGCATGGATACTATTAGAATTGCTTTGTTCAGCAACGCTGCTAGTGAAAGCAAGAGCCGAGTAGGACGAGCGCAGTCCATAGGAAGACGAACTAACATTCCCCCTTGATAAAACTCACGATCTTTCTTTGAATGCAGGAACCCCAAAACATAGAGCCACGGATCCGGTTACATACTCCTATTTTGCAGGAGTACAACTCTCAGAATCATTGCTCACTTTCAAGTGCTATCCGCACATGACCTCCCCAACAGCCACAAGGACAACTAACTATCAGCTATCACCTCTCAGCTAAGAGATTTCGTTACTCTTCACATTTATTTATTGCATTTCATAAGGCTACTTTTCTGCCTTCCGAGACTAAGCACTGTCTCCATCATGCATTTCCTTGCATTGTATAAGGCTACTTTTCTACCTTCCGAGACTAAGCACTGTCTCCATCCTGCATTTCCTTGCATTGCATAAGGCTACTTTTCTGCCTTCCGAGACTAAGCACTGTCTCTATCCTGCATTTCCTTGCATTGCATAAGGCTACTTTTCTGCTTTCCGAGACTAAGCACTATCTCCATCTGCATTTCCTCGCATTGCATAAGGCTACTTTTCTGCCTTCCGAGACTAAGCACTATCTCCATCTGCATTTTCCTGCATTGCATAAGGATACTTTTCTGCCTTCCGAGACTAAGCATTGTCTCCATCTGCATTTGCCTGCATTGCATAAGCTACCTTTCTTCCTTTCGAGGTTAAGCACTACCTCCATCCTGCATGGATGAAATATCGCCACTTCTTATTTGCATCAGCTGAAAGATCGCCAGTTTATATTTAATCTTTGTCGGCTGAAATATCGCCAACTTTATTTAAATCTTTACATCGGCTGAAATTTCGCCAATTTTACTTAAATCCCTTGCATGGCTGAAATATCGCCAACTTTATTTAAATCTTTACATCGGCTGAAAGACCTCTAGCTTTATTTAAATTTCTGTCGGCTGAAATATCGCCATTTATATTTATGCTTCATATCGGCTGAAATATCGCCAACTTTATTTAATTCTCTATACCGGCTAAAAGATCGCCAATTTATATTTAAATCCCTGTTGGCTAAAATATCGCCATTTATATTTATGCTTTATATCGGCTGAAAGATCGCCAGTTTACATTTTAATCTTTGTCGGCTGAAATATCGTCATTTATAGTTATGCTTTACATCGGCTGAAATATCACCAAATCCTGCATTTCATGGGCTGAAATATCGCCAAATTGTCCAAAGGCGTCATTGTTCGGAGGCACCATTTTCATAGCCCGAGAATGCCATGCCATAGCCTGAGGACCCCGTTTTATATTCTGCACATCATTATTCAAAGGCGTCATAGTTCGGAGGCACCATTGTCATAGCCCGAGAACGTCATTTCATAGCCTATGATATTATACGCTTCATGGCCCGAGACGTCATGGTCCGAGGACGTCATCCTATCCGTCTGAAGACAGCATTCATGGTCCAATGGGAACCTACATCACGTTTAAATTTATGCACAATATATGTTGGTATTGCTCATTTGCAGGTACACCGGCTATCAATGGCCGTCTCAGTAGGAGTGATCCCGTTCCAGTTCTCGCAGCCTACTAGACTTCAACCATCCTCCCCAACCTAAATATTGGGTCCGTCTTTTCGAAACCCCCATCGGCATACTCCGTCGATGCATCCTGAACTACATATGACCTGATTCCTGCAAGACCAGGGATATGTAGGTAGCTCAGAAACCAGAGCTCGGTCAAAACCTTTTCAAGTCGTTTCTCTCGGTCAAAATTGGTCATCATATCTTTACCCGACAACTCTTTCATACTTCCCAGGTAAAGAGGGGCAGCTGTTGATACCCAATTTTACCCTATCTATTTTTATAATCAAAATATTCTCAAAATAGCATGTACATGCATATATAAGTATGCCCAAGAATTTTTTTGACATTTTTTCTAATTTTTAAAGCTTTTAAAATCATTTTATTATTTGTTTTAACAGTACAAAATCCAATAATTATTCCCAAAAACTATCATTTTGGTGAGTAATTTATTTCAATCCTCATATTTACATCGCAATGTAATTAAGGTAATTTTTGC
The DNA here is from genome assembly GCA_026770625.1 of Nicotiana glauca. Taxonomy (NCBI): domain Eukaryota; kingdom Viridiplantae; phylum Streptophyta; class Magnoliopsida; order Solanales; family Solanaceae; genus Nicotiana; species Nicotiana glauca. Next base: position 127,409 of record MU737183.1, on the reverse strand, counting down.
ATATTTTTTATAAATCTATTTGATATTTTAAGCTAAAATTGCATAAAATTACAATTATAGCCTATATCGCGATTAATAGCATTTTACAATTATTAAATTGCTCCCAGTATTTTTAAATTAACATTTATATATTATTAATCAATTCAGTTCTTTTAATTTGTTTTAAAAACTATTTTAACTATTTTAATTTAATTGAAAAGGGAAAATTAGCTATTTAACGTATAGCCCATTTACATTTCAATTATAGCCACATTACAGCCCCAATTTAAACCCAATTTCAACCAGGCCCAACTCTAAAACCAACCCAACCCCTGACCCAATTAAAATACCCGACCGGCCCCCCTTTTAATCACAGTCGTTGACCTAGAAGATCAACGGCTCAAATTAAACCTTTCCTTTTTAATTTACCGACTACCCCACCCTAACTCACTTCTCTCTACCCGCCGCCCTTGAATACCCTTCCTCCCCCATTCTCTCTATAAACCCTAATCGCCACCACCCATGCTAACCTTAATCCCTGCAATTCTTGCGGGTTTCCATAGCTTCTCCAGCCAGGAAGCTCTCATACTCACCTCCTATCACTCCTGTGTGCTTGGTATTCAAAGGTTTGAGGCTAGACCTCAAAGGTCTCCACCCAGACTTCCACCGCCTTGAGGTTTCCGGCCATCTCCGGCCTGGCTCCAGCACATCTTAGCCTCCTAAGCCTGTTTCTAGTCTTATCCGACTTAGATCGGATATTTTCAAAGCCTTTCTCATTCTAGGGTTCAACTGAAACCCTAACTATCGAGGTTCTTTTCCGATTATCTCCAGATCTGTATGTATTCATGCTTTATCTTGAGTTTTTAAGAGGTTTCCCCAACTTTTCTTTAAATGATTTTTACCTTTCAAGTCGTTTCTCTCCGGTTTAGAGTTTCTGAAAAATATTTAAAGGTTTTCTGATCTTTCTTCTCCCTTTCTTGTGTATGTTTTATGTTCTTATGCGTTCTTTTATACGTGTCCTTCTACTATGTTTTCTGTATCTTGTTCTTTTTTCTTTTCTACCATGTTTCCAGACTATGTTTTCTATATCTTGTTTTTTTTTCTTTTCTACCATGTTTCCAGGCCATGTTTTCACATGTTATGTTTCTATGCTATGTTTCTTTGCTGTGTTTCAGATGCTATGTTCTGCTACTTGCCTTCCACTACGATTTGATACACTTTACCTACTGTATTTTTCAACTATGTTTATTAAGTGTTCTATGCCTGCTTAAGCATATTCTCCTCTACTATCTCTCATTGCCTTTCGAATTAATTCCCCTACACTATTTGCATTGAACCTTCTATTGTATCTGCTTGTTTCTCTTCTTTGCATTTGGTTTAAGTCGAAAACCCTAGGATTTGGGGGTTTTTGACGAGTGTCGTCTTATGTGTTTGGACCAGGGTTCAATTCAAGCTCTGGACTCTCTCAAACTCACTATTGGATCCATGTAATAAGTTTGGATCCTTTTGTGTATGAATTCTTCTGATTAGCATAACAATCCCTTCATATGTGTGTTGAAATTTCTCTCCGAATGGTTTTCCAACTTGCATTCGAATCAGAATCCCTTTTATTTGGGGGTTAATTGATTGCTACTGATTCTTCATAAGTAAAGCCTCTCTTTACCTTTTCTGACTTGGTTCATTCACATAAATTTTCGACCCTTGATTGCTTGGCTGTCAATTGATTTCCTTTCCTCATTTGGCATGACCGTGTACTATCAAAACCCTTTCCTTAAAAAACTATTATGTATTTACCCTTATTGCATTACTTAGAAAAGTGTTTAATTAACTCATTTCCTTATTTACCTTGCCCATTCGAAATCAGAATCCCTTAATTAAAGGGAAACCTTGTGTGATTGATATTTCAAATTATTTCCTTACCTATTTCAGCTTCTTTTCTGCACTATAAATACATGACACAACTTTTTAACACAGACACAGGTTAACTATACAAAAATCACAACTCTCTTCTAAACCTACACTCTTGCTTCTTGATTGCACTTTGGCTTTCACAAGTCTACTGTTTCTCCCTACTTGCTTCTTTGAACTGGTATGCTCTAAAATTAATATTCAGTATCTCTCCTAACGTGTTTATTACAGTCTCTGCATCCATGCCTGCCTTCAATTCTCTAGTGTAAACAATTGCTCCCATACCCCCATTCCCCCTATGTGTGCTGAGTTAAGGTATGGCCTGGCAGCATCNCTTGAAAATAGATACCATGACTATAGGGAAATACTGTCTCTGAAATTCTGCATCTTCATATAGTTAACTACTGAAATTCTGCACCCCATATAGATATCATGTTCGTAGGCTTCTTCTGCAATTTCACAGAGATACCATGTTCATAGGATTTTCTACATTTTCGTATAGATACCATGTCTCTGAAAGTCTGCATATCATATAGATAATGTGCCTATAGGACTTCTGCATTTTTGCATATGCATCAGTCATTAGGCAAACTTGTTACAGGATTTAAATACTCAACCGCATATAGATGACCTGTCTATAGGATTTCTGCATGAACAATAATAGTGTTTAAAAATCAGTAATGCCTAGAAAGCATGCCTATAGGAGCTATCAACTAAAACATGAATCGTCCACTCGCTCCTAAGTCTAAAATCAGTAGCAATTTTGTTTAACACTCGCAGAACCTATAAACTTGTAACTAACTGTTATTTTTCGGCAATCAGTTTACTCTTTTATCTCTGAACAAATAGATATCATTCCTATAGGTCCCGTTTAACACATAGGCAAACGATTAAGCAATTAATCAATCGTACCCGTCTTTGACAACTACATCTAAGCAGGGCTAATTTGGACTCCCTATATGGGAAATATGTGGTAAATCAACCTATCCTACGCCTTAATATAATTCAGACCAAATCAGTATGTGTAAGACATGCTAAACTATATGTTTTTCTTTGTTTTAAGGTGGCCTATTTGAGCCACATCTGCTTACTTGCTCTCCCAAATTTGTTGTATATGTTTTGAATGTCGCCTTAGAATTTTATCCTTTGAAACTCTCAAAATACCCCCAACTTCCTTCCCTTTAGGCTTAGTAGTCCTATATGCCTCCGGGACTTATAGGATTGGGACGGGTAATAGCATACAATAAGTAACGATACCATTCCGCACTTAATACCTTAACGGGGTGGGAAGGGTAGACGTGGAGATGATGATCATGCGATAACACCATGCCTACGATTGGCTACCGGTGTAGTGTGGATGATCCATGTATTTTACAAACCTAGGACCCCCCCCCCTCCTTTTACTTGTTTATTTTATTCAAAATTTCAAAATTGCTTTTTTCCTCAAATTTCAGCTTCTTTAACTTCTTTTCATTTCAATTACTTGAAAACCACCTCATATTTGCAATTCTTGCTTATTTACTTATTATTTGCTCTTGAAGTCACAATTGTAACATGGCTGGGAACCACACTACTGGATCTTGAGGAGTGCCTAACACCTTCCCCTCGAGATAATTTCTAGCCCTTACCCGAACTCTGGTTTTCAAACTCAAAACTCTTAGTGTCCTAATGCACTTAATCATTAGGTGGCGACTCTTCAATTCCAAAAACCCATTTCCCAAACGGGAATAGATTTGTCTTCCCAAATGTGGTAAACCCGATTTTGCGAGAAAAGGGGGCGTCGACACCTCGTTTATCCTTGAAAATTGCAACATGTAACACATAGGATGTATCAGGATGTACTTTTATTCTTTGGGTACACGTGTCCTAGACGGAACCAACCCTTGTGTTGAGTCCCCAAAGTCAAATGCCAATGATACAATCAAGCATTCATACTAGGGATCCGGCATGAAACTGAGTTATTCTAAGTTCAAAACCTAGGTATATTGTTCTAGAATTGTGCACCTGAGCGGACAACTCGAGCCGAGGGAGGGATACGTACCGAGAATAAAAAGGCCATCCGGCTTTGTAGCATGTCCGAGCCTCTTCCTTATTTAAGGTATGACACTAACATAAGAGGAGCCACGCTAGCGTGCACATCCCCGAAGATGAGAAGAGAAGGATTTCATAGCAGTTTATATACAGTTAAAATAGTCATCAAGCGGTAAATAGCAGCATTTAGCACATTAGGCTCAAACACATAATAAAACCAGATAATAAATAAATCCAAATATAAAAATTATTCTAAGCTCTAATTATTGAACGCTGAACCAGAGATTCTGGGTTCGATCCCCGGTAGAGTCGCCAGAGCTGTCACACCTACTTTTTCCTACCCCCGGAAGGGATATAAGGGAGTTTTTCCCAATTAATGTGACAATCGAAACATGATTATTTAATTAAAAAATTTAGAGTCGCCATTTAGGATAATTTATGGTGTCCCAAGTCACCAGTTCAAATTCTGAATTGAGGAAAGATTGACTCTGTTTTAAAGTCCGCGAACATAGAAATCCGGGTAAGAAATTTTGTTAACCCGAGAGAAGGTGTTAGGCATTCACAGGTTCTGTGGTTTTAGTACGGTCGCTCAACTGTTATTATTGGTCTATTTATCTAATTTTAAAATATTTTTGGAACCTATGTGCATTTTATTCTTTTTAAACGCTTTTAATAATCCAACTATTATACAACTAATTATTGATTACACATTGCGAATCATGTCACGGGAACCATACCCACGATCCACAACATGTTTATTTTATTAACAAGACTAAACTGTAGCCGGGTCACATAAATGTACCCCCAGATTTTAGAAATTAAGTGTCATAACCACGTCACGGGAACCGTATTCGTAGCTACAATAATTTATTTAATTAACGCGCCTAAAGCAAACTACATGATTTTAAGGCATTTTTACAATATTTAAGATATCGATGTGAGGGCCATAGACTATGTGATTGGATAGCACACCTCAAATTTATTAAAGAAAAACATTGAACTAAGCAATTGGAAAATTCAAAAGCCCTTTATTTTATAAGAGTACAAGGGTGTATATCCCATAACTTAAAAACCAAAAGATCAAATATGATAAATAGCACATGAAGCCAATTAACAAATAAAACATCACCACATACTGCCAAACAAACCAACGAGGTGGTAACTCGGCAAAGCAAAAATTTACAACTACAAGGATTAGACAAATCCATAGAAAGAGGTCTCAAACATATTAAACTTAAACAACAAGAACAACAAGCAATCACACAGCAATAAGCAAAATATGAAATATTAAGCATGATATTGAGCAAAATCACACAGTAAACCTTCAGGAAGCATTGTATGAATCGGACCTTATAAGATTTTTACCAAAATAGAAATCTAGATCCAATTTTGGACTACAACCGAAACCTTGACGAACTACCTTGATCTCGATAGTATCTCAATCACAGTTTCAAAAGATATTAAATGGACAATAACTGAAAATCCAAGCGAAGCTTGAAACCAGATTCAAGTTCCTCTCATGCTCACAAAGCTCCGCTGGTTCTCTACAAATTTGAACAACGGCAAGATCAAACTACAACTGAAATGGTAAAAGTTTACCAAAATGGAAACGAAGCAGGTTGTGAGTTAGCAGAGAGTGAAGCGGGCGATGGTAGCAGTGGTGCTGCCATGTGCTGGGATTATCGTTTGGCAATTACGAAATGCAGAGCTGAAATTTTGTCGCATCCACTGTATGAGACAGCATTGTAACTAGTGGAGCATGCTCATTTTTTAGAGGTGAGTGATCCTGTTGGTTTTTTAATTCGGTCCCTTTTCCAAATCAATGGAGATGGCTGCCTTTTTTGTTGCTTAGGAGGGGTTTTAGGATTTTTGGTGTTCAAGAGGTGAAGAAGATGATATAGGTCTTATGTGTTTTCCAAAATAAAAAATGCTCTTGCTCTCGATGTCTTAGGATCTGTTTTCTATTGGAGACCAAGTGTCCAAACGGCTGAAGCTTTTCTAAGTATTTGGGCATGTTATGGTTGAAGAAGAAAGGTAGAGATGGCTGAAGGGTGGTGTGACGACGAGTCTTGCTGGTGAGAAACAGAAATGGCGATGTGATGTGCTAAGGTTGAAGATGATGATCCATGTTTTTGGGTCCTTAGGTCACAGGGTCTTTTCGAGAAGATGATATTGAGGGTTCAAAAGATGGATCTCCAAGGTCTCCTCTTTTCCAAAAACGACTGGTTCTTCTGTGAGAGACGAGAGCTGCTCCTAGGTTTTAGGGTTTTTGCAGGTTTTTCATAAAGAAGATGAAGTTTTTCGCTGGAGGGGGAGTTCCGAAGAAGACGAAATATCAGGGGGTGGGGTCATTTTCTTGTTCTCTGCGGCTGTCATCTTTCGTTTATAGCTCTTAGGGTCTTTCTCTCTTTGTATTTTTCAGCTCCCTTTTTGTATGTATATGTCTAGTGTTCAATTAAAGGGAACGGGTGTTGGGATAAGGGTTAATTTTGGGGAAATAGGGGTTTTGGGCTCAAGGACTAGTCCTAAATCGGGCCATCTTCTTGCCCAAAATTGAGCTAAAATTATCTTGAATTAACTAACAATTGGGCTTCTTAGAAAATCTAGATTTTATTATCTAAGGGCCTAAGTTTTTCTTATTTAGAATAGTATAAAGCATTTATAAAAATATAAGACTACTCCTAATTAATTAAAATAAACTATTAAAGATAAACCATAAATGAAACTGTTTTTTTTTTTTTTTTGGTATTTTTTCAAGATTAAAATTGACTACAAAACATTAGTGAAACTATATTTTTTGTAATTTTCATTTTTGAGATAAAATAAAGTAGAAGAGTCAAAACTAGTTGAAATAGCTATATTAGACCTAAACTAAATATTTAAGTGCTAAAATATGAATCTTGAGGAGGGTCAAAAATCACATGTCTACAGCCGCAAATCGATTAAAATCAGTAATACGCCTAGAATATCATGCCTATAGGGATTATATCCGCAATATTTTCTGATAATGTCTAACAAATCAACCTCATTACGCCCAGTTCATTTTTTAAACCGGTCTCATTAAGTATTAAATATTTCCTAAAACAAGTTCTTCCAAAACTGCCTCAATCTTATTAGATATCATGTCTATAGGTATTAAAGGAGTCTATTTCAAAAACCACTTTGTTCTGCATTAACATAGATACTGATATTCTGCATATAGGCAAGCCTTAGGGCGTTTGTTTTTTAACAATTGCATTTTCCTGAACCCATCTCTGTCGCTCAAGATTTCTAACAAGCTTTAAAAAGAGTCCCTAGGCAACTACTAGGTTATAACTTCTGGGTATAAAAGTTTGGTCTGTTTCTACATATTCACTTAGAGATCCTGCTTTAGAACTTTGATTAATAAAGACCTTAACTGTATTTGAGTCGTGTTGTTTATGTGATTGTTTGAGGAGGAAACTCTGGGCCTCTTAATTGCTCCCATTATGAGTGTGGTCCTAAATATTTTTTGACTGTCGCCTTAGAATTTTCACCTTTCTAAACCTTAGGGGTGGAACCACCTATAGGTAGGGGTCCTAACCCCCTCCAGGACCATTAAAAAAGGACGGGTAGCAGCACACAATAGGAATCATTGACCAAACACTCGCTTTGTATGACCAATAAGGGGATGGGAAGGGTAGACATGGGATATGATGACTACGCATTAATATCACGTGTAGCCCCCCATTGAGGAGTGTTTACCGGAGATTGTGTGGGGTGATCCTATAGGATAACCAACCTAGGACCCCTCCTTACCCAAAACCTCTCGTTAAACTTTTGTTCTTGCAACTTGTTCAAACCTTTATCACATTACTCATGCTATCTAACGTGCTTTACTTGCAACTTGATTGATTCAATTGCTATATGGACTAATTTGTGAATATAAGTTTGGCCGGGACCCACATTTGTGGACCAAGAGGGGTGCATAATACCTTCCCCTCGAGGTTACTTCGAGCCCTTACTCTAATCTTTGGTAATGCAAACAAACCCAAGAGTTAATCACTCTAGGTGCCCTAACGCACCATAATCCGTTAGGTTGCGACTCTTCAATTACCCAATTCTCAAAAAGGAAATGAGTCATTACACCCCGTAAATGTCGAAACCCGGACCTTTTCCGCCATTAAAAAGGGGGGCACGACAACGTGTTTTGGAGGAAGTCTATGAAGGTCACTGCGGATCTCATACCGGCAATCAAGCCCTAGTCATATGCCTCATACAAGAGGCTACTATTGGCCCACAATGAAAAAAACGGTCGTCAACTTCATAAGAAAATGCGAACAATGCGGAAGATACGCCCCCATGATCCACCAAGCGGGGGAGCATCTCCACTCGGTCACCTCGTCTTGGCCTTTCATCAAATGGGGGATGGATATCGTCGGACCCCTCTCAGCAGGACAAAGTACTGTACGATTTCTTTTAGTTTTAATTAACTATTTTTCCAAGTGGCTGGAAGCAGGTGCATTCACCCAAATATGCAAGAAAAAGGTGATCGCCTTCATATGGAGGAATATCGTGTGTTGTTTCGGCCTCCCGAAAAAAATCAGTTGTGACAACGGGCCTCAATTTACTAGGAAAAAGATCGTCGAGTTCTTCAAGAAATGGCATATCAAAAGAATACTCTCCACACCATATCATCCCGTAGGCAATTGGGAATCGGAGTCCTCCAATAAGTCTTTATTGAATATCATGAAGAAGAAGCTCGAGAACGCCAATGAACTGGGGCCGAAGTTGTTGCTGGAAGTGCTATGGGCATACCACACAACACTGAAAATAAGCACAGGAGAAACACCATACTCACTGGTATGTGGGACTGATGCAGTAATATTGGTGGAGGTCAGAGAACCAAGTCTAAGGTACTCACACGAGAACGGGACGAGAAATGATGAAAGTAGTAATCAAGATTTTGATAAGGCAGAAGAACAAAGAGACATGGCTTACATAAGGATGGTCACTCAGAAACAACAGGTAGAGCCATACTACAACAAAAAAAATCCAAGAGCAGACCGCTCAAAGTCGGGGACTACGTACTCAAAGTCAAAACACAGGCAAGCAAGAATCCACGGGAAGGAAAACTAGGGACTAATTGGGACGACCCATACATAATTACAGCGGCAACAAGCAAAGGGTCGTTTTAACTGGAAATGATGGAAGGAGAACTACTACCAAACAACTGGAACATCGCCCACCTCAAGAAATTCAACTTCAAAAGGAAAGATTTTCTCCGAGCTATACTTTTTTTCCCTCACCTGAGTTTTGTTCCAGTTAGGTTTTCTCGGGGAGGTTTTTAACGAGGCGACGAGGAGAACATTTTGAAGTTAAGCATGAGCAGGTAAGAATATGAGTTAGCTAGTTCATTGCTCGACCCCTCGAATACTTCTCTAGGTGGACCAATAAAGGGACTAGGTAGATTGGGATTGGAATACCAGCCGGAAAACATGTAAAATTCAATGTATATATGTAAGCAAAGCATACAAGCACAAGATGTTCACCTACGTCACCACCAAGTTTAACACCACCAATTAAGACACTCAAATTCGACCTCGTTCGAATTAATTAAGAGTAACATTCAACCTCATTTGAATTATCTCACATCCGACCTCTCTCGAATCAACTCACGTTCGACCTTGCTCGAATCAACTCACATTCGACCTCGCTCGAATCAAGGCACATTCGACCTCATTCAAATTAATTAAGATTAAAATATGAGCTCGTTCGAATCAACTCACATCCGAGCTTGCTTGAATCAACTCACATTCGACCTCGTTTGAATTAATTAAGAGTAACATTCGACCTCGTTCGAATCAACTCACATTCGACCTCGCTCGAGTCAACTCATATTCAACCTTGTTTGAATTAATTAAGAGTAATATTCCACCTTGCTCGAATCAACTCACATTTGACCTCGTTCGAATTAATTAAGACACTCACGTTCGACCTCATTCAAATTAATCAAGAGTAACATTCGACCTCGCTCGACTCAACTTACATTCGACCTCACTCGACTCAACTTAAATTCGACCTAGCTCGAATTTCATTCACAGTAAACCTCGTCCGAATTAATTATGGAAACATTTAACTTTGCCCAAACTAATCAAAGACACACTCGACCATGTTTGAGTTAACCGCCACCAACAATTCTTTTAAATCAAAACAATCAATCGAGGAAAACATTTAAGGAAAAAATAGAAGACTCAGAAATAAACAGCAAAAGTAGCATTCCAAATCAATAATGTATCTTACAAGGGACGAACAGATGCCTACAATACTATAAACCAAAGATTACAAAAAACATCACTCAGCGGCATCATCCTCGTCGGTCGAGTACGCATTATCATACTAAGCACCTTGCTCGATTCCGCCCAGCTCATCTTCATCATTTCCCGCCTGTAGTGTGGCAGGATCATAACCACATGCGACTTAAGTTGTACGCGCCTTGGCACGATCGCCCTCGAACTCAACCTCAATAACTCTCCCTACCTCCATCAACTCCCTAAATATTCTAGCTAGTCCTCGGCATGGATCCACTTCTAGTACTAATTTCGCGCAACGTCAGGATAAGCGAAAGTGTGAGAGGAGGATGGTCGAGCCAATAACTGTGCCTTTTTATCCTCAAGAGCAGTGACCTGATCATTTTAATTTGAAACCTTTCCCTCGAGATCTCTAACCCGCTCATCAAGCCTTGCCTCCAGAGTATGACCTCCTCCACTTCATCTGCTTGTTCAGATCTAAGGACACGGATGACCTCCTATGAAGCCATCATATATGCCAAAGCCTCCATCCTAGCCTCCTCGGCCTTCTCCAACTCTGTCGTCTTTTCTATCAACTCATCACTCAAGTCATTGGACCTGGTCAAACTCTGCTCAATTTCAGCCCATAGGGATGCCACTTGAGCCTGAAGATCGGCACATCCAGCCGCGACCCCCTTGCTCAACTCAAACTCGTCCTCCTTGACTCTAAGTGCTTTCTCAAGCTTACTACATCTGCCAATAACCATCACAAGCTCGCCGTCCTTCTACTTTAGCTCATCCCTGAGAGACTGGAAGTTACCGTCCACACTGAATCGGAGGCATACCTCGCAATACTTGGCATGGTATTCTTCATACTTCGACTCCATCCTCTTGAAAATAGCCCTTTTCTTCTCTTCTCGGTGGGTGCACTCAATCTCTAAAAATAAGGGTCTGATAAACAGGGAAAAATTAGAAGTCAGTAAAAAACGTACAAAAGAAAAAGAACAAGGTATGAAAGTTCGTAGAACCAAAAACTTTACCCACAAATCCATTTCGGATATGCCCAATGGCAGAGAGGCATTATCGAACGTTCGGAAGGTATAGTCCTCGGTGCTAGAGCAAAGGGGACCCAAAGAAGGGATCACACTTTCCGTATTCTTCAATAGTTCACGGTTGAGTAGAATGACTATGTTGCGAGTAGTCCCTTCCGTCCTCACTTCCACCCGAGTGAACCCCTCATTGAACATCCAAACCTCTCCGGGGTCGATGTCGGAGGCGAACTCGTAGATATCTTCGGCCACACTTTTCCCCCTCTTCTCGGTAGAGGAAGGTGTATCTGCTTGCCCTGACGGTGATGGATCACTCCTCGAAACAACCTCTGCTGCCTCTGATCGCCCTCCTCCTTCCACGGTGACCTAAGGCAAGAGAGCAATTTATACATCTGAAAGGGGTAAAGTCTCTTTGTTCAAAGTCTCGCCACCCTCTTATATGGCGATGGCCAGCTAAGAATCACCCCTTGTTGACTCTTCGTTTCCTACTGTTTGCCACCAACTTCTACTCTATGCCTTTTTAACGGAACTGCTTTCTCCTCGCCCGGTGATGACTCGTCCACTAAGTGAAAAATGGGAGAAGTTGGAGTCTCCACCGAAGGTCCTGTTGAGGTCTGAGAATAAGTAACTATCAAAACGGACTTGCTGCAGTCACAGCGAGCAAAGATCCGGTTGATGCACCCGATTAACTAAAAGCGGGGGTAGGAGCCCTCACTCTTCTCGTAGCCCTCCGGCGTGGCATAAAACATAAGTCAAAACTAACCCCACTATATGAAGGGAGAGAAAAAGATCGAAATGAATAATTTACCAGTAGAAGAAGGTTTGAGTTCAAACTTCTTGTTGAAAGACGACCACTCGTGGATCCCCACCATGTGGGGTAAAATTTGATTCACCCAATCACGTGTGTCATTGACCAATGTAGGAGGGTCCCTCTGGACTGCACAAAAGAGGAAAAAGAACGATTAAGTCATCGGAGAGAGACAAAACAAGCAATCAGTTAGCAAAAACACTTATCGGTGAAGTTCCGCGCTTTAGGGAATCCATTAGGGTTGGCCACTGCATGCTCGGTCTTAATATAGAAGGAGTTAAACCAAAACCGATTATTTGCCTTATCGTCCAGCTTTACCACCAATCCTTCCCACGGTGGAGAAGGTGTATCATCGTAACCTTGTGAAAGCTTGGCGCAAAATGATCCAGTAGATGGTGGATAGAAATCCCACGGTTGGCCAGCTCTACGTACTTTATCAACATAAGGAAGAGTTTATAAATATAAGGGGAGAGCTGGGCCTGACAGATGTCGTAGTAGTGGCAGAATTCCTCTACCAATAGGGGAAAAGTAAGAAAATATCCCACTTGGAACAAGTACGCATAAAATGCACAATACCCAAAATGATGGATATGGACTACGTCGTTCCCAGTTGGGACCAGGTCGATATGGGCAGGGATGTTGAACTTGTCCCCAAGCTCGGCAAGATGGGCTGCGTCCATTTTGGATTTCACAGGTTCAGGCTCATCTGCAGGTGTCTTCAAAAAGTCCGACCTGGCACTACTCATTACGAGGAATATTTTCCTCCACGGTCGGAAAACTCTCATCCTCAGCAGCGCCAATAGTATCATCATTGTGAGGGGGCATTCTCACTACTAGTAAAGTTGGTTCAGGAACCTCACTAGAGACAAGGGTTGTATTAACCATTTTTGGTTAATTGTAAATACAGAAGATACGAACTTAAAAGAGCCAGAAATAATAGGAATCACTCAAACCAGAAAGGAGAGTAAGAATGCGAAAAATGGGAGTGACTGGAGTAGGAACACAGTAAGAAGAAGAAGAGAAGACAAGATGCAAGTTCAAAGGCTGGAAAATATAAAGGTTTACTCAAAGGGTTCCCCACACTCTGGTCAACACAATTAACCATCAAATGCACAAGGATCAAAACGACAGGGACAGGGGAAGCGATGCAATGCATTGGGCATAATGATGACGCGTGAGGACGTCATCCTGAACCAACGCCGTTAAGTGTGGTTCTCAAAAGGCCACGTCATCATCTCGACCGCGATCCTTACTCGACCTCCCCATCCGAATTTCTCAAACTACCACTAATGAAGTCCGCTCACCGAGGTCGACCAAAAGACGACCTCGATAAGCGGATGGACGAGCTGTATTGGTCAAAATTAAACTAGAGGAATTCGACACGCAGAGACGATTATCCTGAATGACCTACAAATCAATATGGGCAGTTTGGCCGAGGTCGATCAATGATCAACAGAACAAGCCACTAAGTGGTTCATCAGGGCCGAGGTCGAACAACATATGTAAAAGTAACAGCTAGTTTTGCTTTGGAATCAAAATATAAGTGAAACTGCAAAATAAAGTCCAGAGATCAAATTTATGGTCTATAATTGAAATAAATATCTTCTTCTGCAAGTCCACTTCTTTCTCGCAGTTATGCGGCCAATAAGAAAGAAGTTTTTGCATTTAAGTTTCACAACATGGAGGAGATTGAAACCACAAATATGTTTCACGTCGAGTGAAGGAGATAAAGAGCACATGGTAGAATTTTCACTTATTTTAATTATAAAGTGATCGCTTCAACTATATTTTAAACAGTAGCTACGTATTAATGAGCAATAATGATATTGTATAGGCGCTCTCAAAGTAATATATATATATATATATATATATATACACAGTGCCGGTTCAAGGTCCAAGCGGCTAAAGCAAGGGCTTTAGGCCCCTAAGCTTCAAAGGCCCCATTTTTTTTAATTAATAGTAAAAATAGGCTTATCTATGATGATTATCTTAGAAACTATTTAATATCCATGTTAAAAAAGTATAAGATTGATGGTGACTAATGATTAATTTATATATTCTAATGTTGTATTTTTTTCTTTCTCATTAAAAGTCTTGTACTTTAAATTCTCCTTCGCCATCAATAAATTTTTTATTTTCTAAAAAACACGAACGAAAGGCATTGAAAAAATTAAAATTGCATTTCTCATTCTTTCTCTATTTCTCAAGCATTGCAGCAAACAAATTAAAAATATTAAAATTTGATTTGATATAAAATTATCAACATTTAGAATCGGGTTCGATTATTCTAACTTGCTACTATTTTTCTTCAAATTTAAAATTTATTTGTGTATCTTTATCTATAGTAGTGTATTGCTTTTCATTATTTTATCAGAATTTAAATATGTCACCTATAAATATGAATCATGTTACTTAATATGATATTTTTTAAAGTATAAGCCTCTTAATATTGGTTAAAAAGGGCCTCTTAATAAACTTGGCTTTTGGCACCCATTGTTCTTGAGTCGGCCCTGAGTACACATTATGTATGTTATATGAAAAAATCATACAAAACTTATATACTTTTTCGCTACCAAATGCAAATAGTTTGGAGTATTATCATTTTTTGTCCACGCCAGAAACTATTCACATCTGGTAGCCGAAAATATGTATAAAATTTGTATAATTTTTTGTGTATAACATACATAATGTGTGTGTATTTATATATATATAATATACAAATTTTATATTTTTTTTACTATTATTTTTACAGTGGTTATACAGTGTCATTTTTTCAAATAGTTTCTAACGCGGGCTAAAAATGATAATACTCCTATTAATTATCGGTCTAAAAGCTGGTCAGCCTATGTTAATTTTACATAAACACAGCGCATAAAATTTTAGAAAATGGCATGATATGACAACACATACGGAGAATTGGCAATTGTTTGGCCTTACATTAGGTTTGGCAATAGAAGCCTAAAAAAATTGGCACACAATAACCAAAATTATTTTCCTTAAAAATAGCAAAAAAAGTATGTAGAACCATTCTCTCTTTCGTCTCTCTCTCTTTGTTGTGCATCATGTAAGGCAACCATTTTCCGACTACTGCCTTCCATATCTTCTTCCATAAATGGTGCCTCATTCTCTTTAGTTTTCTTTATTAAAAGATCTTTCTCTCTTATCTCCTCTAATTGGTTGTAGGTATCTTCCTAAAAATTATCTTTTATTTCCTTTCAAAAGTATCTAAAATTTTCCAAATTTCTTTATATCCCTTTTCTGATTTTTTTTTTATTTTCTTTTCTACTGTAGCAATGTATATAAGTTTAGAGCAAGTTCTAAGACATAAAAATAATAAATATAATTGTGAGAGTAAATAAATTATTGGTATACATTTTGATACACAAAGATGAAAAATAATTTTTTGATACACACAAAGAAGGAAAATAAATTTATGACATATATATTGGTATAGAGATAACAATAAATTTTGAATAACTATAATTATAAATTCATAGTTTGGATGTACAAAGAAGAAAAAATAAAATTTTAATATTTATTTTGATTTGAAAACCAAACAAAGACCGTTTGAAGTGGTATATAGGCGCCAACCACCTCTAATTAGGTCCTATACTCATTAGTCTGACAAAGTACATCAAGTTGATTGCGACTTACACTAGGGATTGTATGTGCAACTTTGAAAGGAGCTCACTATGAGGAGGGACATACACAAAAAGAGACAATAAAATTATGATATACATTTCGCATGTAATCACCAATATGTATTTTGGCTGTTATATATCAGTGTGTGTATCACACAAGATTTCTATTGATATACATAGACATGTATATCACATACATGTCAGTTTATATCATACAATATTTTCATTGATATACATATACATCATAGGCGGATCCAGGATTTGAGGCTTATGGATAGGACCTTAATTTCAGATTAATGTGCAATAATAACTGGGTTCACAATATGCACTAGGCCCGCCCCTGATATACATGTATATAAATATGCATGATATACATGAAATAAACAGATATACATGGTGATATATATTGATATATCAGTTGATATACCATGAGATGTGTATTCACAAAATTAGAAAGTTCAAAAAACTTGGAATGTGTATAGTCACCCAAATTCATTCCTCTTCGATTCAAAACAGAATATTTCTTTTCTGAACAAATTATTTGTGCAAATTTGTAGAAAGTTTGCTTGATTTCGTCCATTAATATTAAGTGAGATTAAAGAAAAAAAACTTGTGACAACTTCAAAAACAGGCCACGAGAATTCAGTTTCATGATTGATTCATTCTTTTGGACATTTATTTATGCCAAGTGCTCTAAAACTTTCTGGTGTGAATAAAGAGAATAAAGAGATACGGAGAGAGAGAGAGGGGGGGAGGGAGCGAGAGGGACATAAATGCGGGCCATAAGATGCCAATAATAATAAGTTGGGCTTTTTATGCCATTTATTAGGTTAAGTTGTCATACAATGCTAAACCCCCTAAACATTTTCAGCTTCCCCCTTTGAATGGTTTAAATGGGGCTTACTCGACCCACCTACGACGAGGAAAAGACATTGGTAGTTCCTAAAATATGCTTATAGGAGTATTTTTGTCCCTTATCTATACCACTAAATATTAAATATCCCTTATCTTTACAGAAGAGGACAGCTATGGTCTAACCCTTAACTGGGTCTATAAATAGCATATCATACACAATCATGCCGAAGTCGACGGCCCGCTCCAACAAAAAATAAAATGTGCACTGCCGAGGGTCGAATGGCACAAACCATAGATGCATCTATTCTCACCGAGGCGATCGGCCCGATCCATAAATATCAAGAAAATATCAAGAAAACATCAAGAATGCGCACGAAGGCTCATATATATACAAGGGAACTCTTACCAAGGTTCAACAAGTCTTATTTCCTTTAAGTCTCTAGCATATCATAAATGATCATATTGGCAATTCAAATAAGAGATATCTCCAAATTAGGCATGGTGTGGGTCCTAAACTACCTAATCAATTAATATCATAGTAGCTACGCACGGACTCTCGTCACCTAGTACGTATGTAGCCCCCGCATTTAGTAGCAAATACTCAGTTATTACACCTATGGGGACAATTCCCTCTTACAAGTTTAGAAAGGAGACTCACATCGCTCCAAAGCGTACTTCCAATATCAAGAACAAGCCCAAGTCCTTGATTCGAAGCCGAACGATCACAAACTAGTTAAATGAAGTAAGAACTAGTCAATAAAAGCTTACAAGGTCAAATTCTAACTATTTAAGTAATTCCCTAACCCTTTTCACAAGTTTTCTAAATTTCGACGCCGGGCCCACGTGCTCGGATTCCGAGATTTTTTGAAGAAAGTTGTTCTTTATTACCTAAGGATCAATAATATATAAATTCTAGTTCATTTCATAGCAAATTTTGTGGTTAAATCTTGATTTTACTTAAACCCTAGGCCTAGCTCTAACCCCTTTGATTTCACCTAATTTTTAGTGTTTAATCAACTTAATATACATGTATTTAAACTAATAATAAGTGAAATTAACTTACCTTGTGGTGCTATATGCAAATCCTCTCTTTGGAAGCCACCAAATCGCCTAAGTGTGGTGTAGAAATGAAATAAATGGCCTTTGAGTTCGAATTAAATGAACTCACTGCCCAGCGATTTTTGCTTCTGCGGTCCCGCACCTGCGAAACGAGGACCGCTTCTGTGGAACTGGGCAAAAATGGTTGGACCGCTTCAGCGGTCTGAGCTTCACTTCTACGGCTTAGGTCCGCTTCTGCGGTTTCTCCTAGCCTGGACAAGGGCCGCTTCTGCGATGGATTGATCGCATCTGCGGTCCCGCTTCTGCGGTCCTAGAACTGCAGATGCGGTTATGACAGAAGTAGCAACCTTCAGCTATTCTTCAATTTTTCTACTTCACTCGAACCTCGCTCGTTTGATGCTCGGGGCTCCCGAGTCCCGCCCGAATATGCCGACAAGTCTGAAATCACGAGGCAGACCTAGTCGAACCTTCGTAACATCGAAAACAATGCTAAATCTCGGAATCACCCCCTAAAACCAAATGAATCAAACTATTGAACTTCAAGTTCTAAATTTTCTTCAAGCGGCCCAAAATACCCTTAAACTGCTCGGATCGACACCAAATTTTACGGGCAAGTCTTAACTGATATTTCGGACTTGTACCAAGCTTCGAAACCAAAATTCGAGCCCAGTATCTAGGAAATCAATAATTTCTTAGTTTCTTTAATTCTTTAAAACTTCAATTTAAAAATTTCCAATAAAAATTCATTACCCAGGCTAGGGACCTCGGAATTCGATTCCGGGCATAGGCCCAGGTCCCATATTTTCCCACGGACCCTCAGGGATCGTCAAACCATAAATCCGGGTCCGTTTTCCCAAAACGTTGACCGAAGTCAAACTTGATCTTTTAAGAGAATCTTAAGGAAACAATTGGACATATTTTACTCAAAACTCTTCCAACTCCCGAACCAACTGTCCCCGCAAGTTATAAATTAGCTAAAGCAAGTGCGGGAAGTCTTATTTAAGGGAACGGGGTTCTAAAAGGCAAAACGACCAGTCAGGTCATTATATTCTCTACCTCTTAAATAAACGTCCGTCCTCGAGCGAACATAGAAAAGTACCTGGACTGCTGAATAAGTGGGGATATTTGCTCCGCATGTCCTCCTCGGACTCCCAAGTTGCCTCCTCAACTGGTTGGCCCCTCCACTGGACCCTCACCGCAGAAATCCTCTTGGACCTCAATTGGCAATCCTGTCTATCAATAATGGCGACTGGCTCCTCCTCGTAGCCCAAACTCCCATCTAACTGAATAGTACTGAAGTCCAATACGTGGGATAAGTTGGCATGATACTTCTGAAGCATCGAAACATGAAAAACTGGGTGAACTCCTGCTAAATTAGGGGGTAAAGCAAGCTCATAGGCAACCTCCCCAACTCGTCTCAACACCTCAAAGGGGCCAATAAACTTTGGGCTCAACTTGCCCTTATTCCCGAACCTCATAATGCCCTTCATGGGCGAGACTTTCAAGAGAACCTTCTCGCCGACCATAAATGATACATCACGCGCCTTCTGATCCACGTAGCTCTTCTATCTGGACTGAGTTGTGCGAAGTCTCTCCTGAATCAACTTTACCTTATCCAAGGCATCCTATACCAAATCTGTGCCAAGTAACTTAGCCTCACCGGGCTCAAACCACCCGATAGGAGAACGACAACGTCGGCTATATAAAGCCTCGTACGGGGCCATCTCTATGCTGCATTGATAGCTGTTGTTGTACGCAAACTCCGCTAAAGTCAAGAACTGATTCCACTACCCTCCAAAGTTAATCACACATGCTCTTAGCATATCTTCTAAAATCAGGACTGTCCGCTCCGACTGCCCGTCGGTCAGAGGATGGAATGTTGTGCTAAGCTCTACACGAGTCCCCAACTCACTCTGAACGGCTCTCCAGAAATGAGAAGTGAACTGAGGGCCTCTGTCTGATATGATGGAAACCGGCACACCATGCAACCAGACTATCTCCTGAATGTACATCTGAGCATACCTCTCCGCTGTATAAGTAGTCGCCACTGGAATGAAGTGAGCCGACTTGGTCAGCCTACCCACAATAACCCACACAGAATCAAACTTTCGCAAAGTCCGCGGCAACCCAACTACGAAATCCATGGTGATGCGTTCCCACTTCCACTATAGTATTGGTATCCGCTGAAGTAGACCACCCAGCCTCTGATGTTCATACTTGACCTGCTGGCAATTCAAACACTTGGTCACATACTTTACTATGTCTTTCTTTATCCCCCGCCACCAGTAATGCTGCCTCAAGTCACGATACATCTTTGTAACTCCCGGGTGGATAGAATACCGCGAGTTGTGTGCCTCTTCTAGAATTCTCATCCTCAGACCATCAACATTAGGAACACATAAACGACCCTAGGGTTGCAAAACACCATCCTCGCCAATGGAAACCTCCTTGGCACCTCCCTAAAGTACGTGTCTCTGAGTATCGCCAAATGTGGATCATTGAACTGTCGGGCCTTGATTTGCCCCAATAGCAAAGACTGAGCAACTACACATGCTAGAACTCGGCTGGGTTCTGAAATGCCCAACCTTACAAGCCTGTTAGCTAAGGACTGGATGTCCAAAGTTAGGGGTCTCTCCTCTGTTGGAATGAATGCCAAGCTGCCCATACTCTCCGCCTTTCTGCTCAAGGCGTCCGCGGCCATGTTCGCCTTGCCCGGATGATAAAGAATGGTAATGTCATAATCCTTCAGTAGCTCAAGCCACCTGCGCTGCCTCAAATTGAGATCCCTCTGCTTGAACAAATGTTGTAAGTTACGGTGATCGGTATAAACCTCACAAGGCACCCCATACAAATAGTGCCTCCATATCTTTAGAGCATGAACAATCGCTGCCAACTCCAGATCGTGCACAGGGTAATCCTTCTCATGAATCTTTAGCTGACGTGAAGCATATGCAATAACTCGCCCCTCCTGTATCAACACACATCCCAAACCAACGCGTGAAGCGTCGCAATATACCGTATACATCCCTGCGCCGGAAGGCAATACGAGAACTGGTGTCGTAGTCAAAGCTGTCTTGAGCTCCTGAAAGCTCTCCTCACAATCATCGGACCAATGAAATGGAGCACCCTTCTGGGTCAATCTAGTCAAGGGGGATGCAATAGATGAAAAGCCCTGGACAAATCGTCGGTAATAGCCTCTAACCCCAAGAAACTCCTGATCTCGATCACTGAAGTAGGACGTGGCCAGCCCTGAACTGCCTCAATCTTCTTGGGATCTACCTTAATACCCTCTATTGACATTGTAGACATGTGATTTTTGACCCTCCCCAAGATTTTTCTTAGAGAACACCCTAGCGAGGGACCCATGAACCGGAACACCCAAAGGCTCAGGAGAAATAACCAGGGAGCGAGCGAACAGAGATGATACATATGAATTAGTAGACCCTGGATCAAATAATACCGAAGCATCCCTACCACCAACGGAAATAATACCTATGATGACGGCATCTAAGGCAAATGCATCTAGCCTGGCTGGGAGAGCATAGAACCTGGCTGGAGCACCGGCTGGCTGGCCCTCACCTGACTGAGAAATAGCTGGCTGACCTCTCCCTGTCTAGCCTCCACATCTAGGATGGCCCCTACAAGCCTGCCCTCCACCTCTAGGTGGCTGGGCAGCTGGTGCTGAAACCACGGACTGCTGACCCTGCTGCACTGCCTTGCCCCGAAGTCTGGGGCAGTGTCTACTCATATGACCGGGATCTCCGCACTCAAAACAACTACGCAGAGCAGCGACCTACTACCCTAATGGCTGACCCTGATAGACCGTAGACCCACTGGAAGAATACTGGATAGTCGGTGGATGATATGAACTCTCTGTCACGACATTAAAATAAGAACTGGAAGAATCCGGATTTCTCCTGACATCATACACAATCATGCCGAGGTCGACAGCCCACTCCAACAGAAAATAAAATATGCACTGTCGAGGGTCGAACGGCACGAACTATAGATGCATCTATTCTCACCGAGGCGATCGGTCCGATCCATAAATATCAAGAAAACATCAAGATTTCACACGAAGGCTCATATATATACGAGGGAACTCTTACCAAGGTTCAACAAGTCTTATTTCCTTTAAGTCTCTAGCATATCATAAATCATCATATTGGCAATTCAAATAAGAGATATCTCCAAATTAGGCATGGTGTGGGTCCTAAACTACCCAATCAATTAATATCATAGTAGCTACGCACGGACTCTCATCACCTAGTACGTACGTAGCTCCCGCATTTAGTAGCAAATACTCAGTTATTATACCTATGGGGATAATTTCCTCTTACAAGGTTAGAAAGGAGACTCACATCACTCCAAAGCGTACTTCCAATATCAAGAACAAGCCCAAGTCCTCAATTCGGAGCTGAACGATCACAAACTAGTTAAATGAAGTAAGAACTAGTCAATAAAGGCTTACAAGGTCGAATTCTAACTATTTAAGTAATTCCCCAACCCTTTTCACAAGTTTCCTAAATTCCAACCTCGGGCCCACGTGCCCGGATTCCGAGATTTTTCGAAGAAATTTATTCTCTATTACCTAAGGATCAATAATATATAAATTCTAGTTCATTTCATAGTAAATTTCGTGGTTAAATCTTGGTTTTACTTAAACCCTAGGTCTAGCTCTAACTCTTTTGATTTCACCTAATTTTTAGTGTTTAATCAACTTAATATACATGTATTTGAACTAATAATAAGTGGAATTAACTTACCTTGTTGTGCTATGTGGAAATCCTCTCTTTGGAAGCCCAATCGCCTAAGTGTGGTGTAGAAATGAAATAAATGGCCTTTGAGTTCCAATTAAATGAACTCATTGCCCAGCAATTTCCGCTTCTGTGGTCCTGCACCTGCGAAACGAGGACCGCTTCTACGGAACTGGACAAAAATGGCTGGACCGCTTCTGCGATCTGAGCTTCGCTTCTACGGATTTTGAGCCGCTTCTGCGGTTTCTCCTGCCCTGGACAACGGCAGCTTCTGCGATGGATTGACCGCATCTGCGGTCCTAGAACTGCAGATGCGGTTATGACAGAAGCAGCAACCTTCAGCTATTCTTCAAATTTTTTACTTTGCTCGAACCTCGCTCGTTTGACACTTGGGGCTCCCGAGCCACTCCGGAATATGCCAACAAGTCTGAAATAACGAGGCGGACCTACTCGAACCCTCGGAACACCCAAAACAACGCTAAATCTCAGAATCACCTCCTAAAACCAAATGAATCAAACTATTGAACTTCAAGTTCTAAATTTTCTTCTAACGGGCCAAAACACCCTTAAACTACTCGGATCGACACCAAATTTTACGGGCAAGTCTTAACTGATATTTCGAACCTGTACCAAGCTTCGGAACCAAAATTCAAGCCCGGTATCTAGGAAATCAATGATTTCTTAGTTTCTTTAATTCTTTAAAACTTCAATTTAATAATTTCCAATAAAAATTTATTACCCGGGCTAGGGACCTCGGAATTCGATTCCAGGCATAGGCCCAAGTCTCATATTTTCCTACGGACCCTTCGGGATCGTCAAACCATGAATCCGGGTCCGTTTTCCCAAAAAGTTGACCGAAGTCAAACTTGATCTTTTAAGATAATCTTAAGGAAACAATTGGACATATTTTACTTAAAACTCTTCCAACTCCCGAACCAACCATCTTCGTAAGTTATAAATTAGCTAAAGCAAGCGCGGAAAGTCTTATGTAAGAGAACGGGGTTCTAAAAGGCAAAACGACCAGTCAGTCATTACATTCATAATCGAACTCCACCCCTTTTCTCCCAAAATTCTTAGAAATTCAACTCGACCCTCTCTAATTTAGAAACTATGAACCCTAGAAGAATAAATCAAAGAATCAAAGTTCGGCGGAAGGAAAATCAAAAAATAAGCGATGATGTATAACCATCTAGGAGTTCGTTAAAGCGATGCATTGTTTATTTTGTATTGCATCTTCTTGCAATATGTTACCAATTCGTGTGATTTTCTCGTAACAAAGTAATTGAAATTGAAGCTTTTAAAGCTATCGTTCCGTACTAGTTTGTAGCTCTATGCTTTGAGCCTTTTTTTTAAGAATTCAAATCTTCTGATTCATGACCTTGTAGTAAAAAAGATGTGGAAAATATATGATTTCTCTCAAAGTACATATCTGATTATTTTAGTTTGAATTGGTCTATTAGAATATAATTTCCTGCACAATTTTTTCAGCTGATTCCAACTTAAGGAATTGTACCTAACTCCATATAGGTATATTCACTGATTAATTTCTTTATTTTCTTCTAAAAATATGGGTACATTAATATACTTATGCACAAAGCCAGCTTCAAAATTTAAAGACGGAGAGTGCATTTTTTTTCCTTATGTTTATGTACACATAGATTGAGAAACAGTAGAAAAGTGAAAACTCTGCGCTAACTCTGTGTGTGTGTGTGAATCTTCATGCATTCATTAAGAAACTAAAGAACTTTTTTTTATGTTTATAACAAACACATTCAAATGTGTGTTCCTGAACCTTGAAAAGGGTATTGATTCTGTTTTTTCTTTTTATCTTTTCTGGTTACAAAATTGGTGAATAATCTTGCATTGGAAGCAGAGGATTTCAAAGGTGCAGTTTGAGTTTACTAGGTCATGAAGTGATGGGATACTAAATATTTAACAGCGCTATTTTTAACAGTATTTGAAGCCTTTTCTGTTAGTTTTATAAACACTCTTGAGGGTTAGACCATAGCTGTTCACTTTTATAAAGACTAATTTTAGGATACTCGCGTTGTGCGTGCATTTTAGTTTCAATAACTAAATTGTTTTTAAAATTTTCATAAGGTAAAATCTTAATTAATTTTAGAGTATTAAATATTAGGACTTCCTACTTAGTTCAAACAATATTAAATATTATAACTAAAATGTTAGTTAATTTCAAAATCTTAAAATTTTAAGAATAGTTTAATACAGTTTTGCTCAATATAAGAACTATTCAAAGCTACTAAAAATGGAGAAAAAGATCCAATAAGAGTGAGAAAAAATAGTAGAAGAAATAACTTGATAAAAGGCTAAAGCATACAGTCTAAGAGCCCCTTTTTTTCCAAAATTTTTTTATTTTTTTTCGAAATCAGTTTTTGTTCATCAAATTTTCAATTTCCCTTGAAGATGCATTTTGAAAATTTTCGAAAATTTGAAAAACTCCAAAAAATTTATTTTTTAAAATTTTCACTCAAATCACTCACAAAACTTCAAAAACAACCCAAAATTATATTCATGTCCAAACACAATTCTTAAATTTCAAATACCTTTTTCACTTGAAATTATTTTTACCCTATTTTGGAATTTTACAATTCTTATGTCCAAACGCTACTAATACAAAAAGGATACTATTCAACCAAGCTTTATAATCAAGAATATCAAAATAAGATGTATTGAGTAAATACGTGCATGCAAAATTGAACTACTAATACAAATACATAAATGCAAAATTTAACTGCTAATATAAAAAAAAAATCTCAAAGGAAGAGAACCCGAAACCCTTAATTTTGTAGTTGTTGCTCGAACAAGGCAAAATTATAATGATAAAAAGGTGAAATTATAACTTTTTTTATAGAATTACATGCGTATATAAAATTATGTAAAACTTTTATTAGAAAAAAAGACTTTAATAAGTTCTCAAAGAGCTCGTCTTCATCTTATATAATTTATAAAAAATCAGTGTCAAAAATTTATATCAAAACTTTCCTAGTGTTTGCATGAATTAGTCAAAATTTAAGAACTTTCCAAGTGTGAAATTTTAATACTCCTAAATCTAAATATAGTTGAAAGTATCAAAAGTTTCCTAGTATGTGAATTAGTTAAAATTTTATTAACTAAAGGAATACAGAAACCTTTCTACTGTGAGTGAATTAGATAAATTTTTATTAACTAAAAAAGATCCTCCTAAATTAGAAAGAAAAATTTAATAATACTCCTAAATATGGAGTTGGAGAGAACGAATATCTTTCCTAGTATATATGTCAATATCTATATCTATCTATCTATTTATATTTATACTATATTAAAAGCACGAAGGCCCTTAGCAAAATGTCTTTCGTCTTTTTTACCCCTTTACAATATTATTCACACTAGTCAAAATAGTCATTTTATTATTTTTCTATATTTAAAAATAGTTATTTAATTAATTTCCTACTATTTAGGAACAATAATTTAATTATTCCCCATTTCTTTTAGATCTAAATTTCAAGCAACTAAAACTAGGAATGTTTTCGTCATTCAACTAAAACTAGAAAAGTTTTGTCTTTCAACTAACTTAGGAAAATTTTACTCACTTTCAAAGAAGTATCATAGGAATATTTTTAGTTAATAAACTTTGGACAGATTAATTCTTCAAAAAATATATTATGTAGGAGCAATGTAATTTTCTTTTTGGTTTAAGAGTCTTTATTTTCTAATAAACCATTAAACTCTACATAATTTTACTTTGTATAAATCCCTTCCTGTTTCAAATTATATACCCAAAAACTTATATAAAAGAAATTACAATTCTACGTTTTCATCATCAAAATTTTGCCTTATTCGAGCAACAACTATATTAAGGACTTTCGGGTTTTTCTTTGAGTAAAAACTTTTTATAGTAGGTGAATTTTGCATTCACATATTTATATTAATAGGTAAATTTTGCATTCACGTATTTATCTTAATGATTAAATTTTGCATCACGTATTCAACAAATATATCTTTATTTTGGTATTCTTTATGTGAACATCGAGTGAACATAAGCCTGTTTGGCCAAATTTTCAATTTTTTTGTTCTATAAGTTTTATAGTATTTCTTATTAATTAAAAAATTTATTAATTCACATTTTGCTTGCGAGAAAAGAAAAAAAAATTTATCAGTTAGTTGATCTTGTGTGTGTTTTCTTGAATGAACGTAAGAATATATATACTTCTCAAAAAGATTTCAAAAAAAAAAAACTCTTAAATCTTCAAGATGTTGTGTGCTCTATAAAAATAAAAAGAAGCAGGACAACTTGTAAAATATAGTAATGAATAAATCTTAAGTTGAAAATATTGACTAGGATAATTGAGGACTTCTATTATCATTATTTCTTCATGAGCTTAATTTATAACTCAAATGTATTTAGTTAATATAGTATTTATGTTTTTTTTAAATGTACTTATTGAGACGGGATACGCGCGCTGGATACAAGCGCAACGCGCTTATCATATAACTAGTTATTATAAATATAAACGAGTAATTAAATAACTATTCCTTAATAGTAGGGAATTAATTAATGACTATTTTTTAATATTAGGGAAATAATCAAATAACTACTTTGTCTAATATTAACTTTATTTTAAAAAGGGTAAAAAAGGCGCTCGGCATTTTGCTAAGGGCCTTCGTACATTTAATATAATATAAATAAAGAATATTTTATATTTAGTGGTATGTATATATATGTGTATATATATATATATATATATATATATATATATATATATATATATATATATATATATATATATATATATATATAT
>MU737183.1:69890-81418 GCA_026770625.1 Nicotiana glauca | reverse complement strand
CAACAGGTTTTCAACCATGAGAAAATGCAATCCGACACCTATCCAAAACTCATCCGAGCCCTCGGGGCTCCAAACCAAATATGCACACAACCTCAAAAACATCCTACGGACTTACCCGCGCGATCAAATCGCCAAAATAACATCATTTACATAGAATCGAGCCTCAAAACTCATGATTTTCATTTCAAAGTTCTTATACTTTCAAACTTGGAACTCATAGTCCGAAACACGTCAAACGACATCCGATTTTGACCAAATTTCACAGAAAGCGCTTAACGCATATTTAAGACCTGTACCGGACATCAGAACCAAAATACGAGCCCGATACCTATATTTTCTAACTTATTTTTATTTTTATTTTTCCTTAATAATTTTAGAAAATAATTTAACAGAAAAATTCTTTTACCGGGGTTCTGGACCTCGGATTTTGACTCCGGGCACATGCCCTACCAAAAATATTGACCAAAGTCAACTATATAATATTAATATCAAAATTCTTCAAATTTTTCACATAATTCACATATTTTAACATAAAAGCTTTCCGGCTTCGCGTCCGGATTGTGCACGCAAATCGAGGTAACCACCATCGGGATTTCCAAGGCCTCGAAAGCGCGGAGAAAGGGTGAAATACGGTGATGACCCTTTGGGTCGTCACAAAAGGAAATTTTTTTTTGGAAGCTTTTAAGATGTATTTTCAAGAATTAAAGACTAGCCAAATTCTGGTGTGTGAAAAGTGTCAGACCAAAGGACTGGGATTTTTGTAGATGTGTTAGGGGTTGACCAGCCGGAATTAATGGCTGGCCGCCGGCCGGCGAAGCCATAGGGATGTTTCTCTCTCTAGATCGCCCAAATCGCCTATTTGTATTCAGTTGTATTCGAATATATTCTTCAGCTGTATTCACTTGTATTCAGGTCTAATCAGTTGTATTTAACTATTTTATTCAGCAATAGTTAGTTGTATTGAAGTATTTTATACAACTGTATTCAGTTATATTCAACTATTTTATTCAGCAGAAGTTAGTTATATTTTATTGCATTCAAGAGTTTATTCAGCTATATTCAGTTGTATTTTTCTTGTATTCAAGTGTTTTATTCAGATGAATTAAGGTGTATTTTATTGTATTCAACTGTATTATTCATATGTATTTCTCTTTATTCAGCTATAATCTTTATTATGTATCTTTCAAATACAGATTAATGAGGGATCGTTTTAGTTCATTGAGTGAAATTAGGAGAATATCATGTGATTTTATTTCCTTCCGTTTTTAGCGCAGATACGTTACTGTATTTAATGTTAATGTCGCTTGAATACAGCTAAATACATGTCAAACTTAGCTGGAATTCCAGATTTTACGCCTATATTTTTGGTTGTATTAATGAATACAACAGCTTAAATACATGAAATACATTGTATAAAAACATAAAAGATATCTGTAACACGTAATATAGCAAAGGGTATCTATAAATGGCTAATTAGACAAAAAAGATAGTGGTTTATGAAAAATTCGCACAAAAATACTCCAATGGGCATATTTTAGGGACTACAAAAGTCTTTTCCTCACCTACGAGTCTACGACCCATACGCTTTTTGTCTTGAACCAATACGACTACTACTTACAGCCCAGTTCTATAGACATAGTCTGGGCCTAAATATATCAAGAGAATAACAGTTTCTTCAAACATTGGAGCCTAAACTTGTGTAAAATTCTCCTTTATTTGTAGATGTTTAGATCAATTATGATAAAATTGTGTAGGAAAAAACATAAGTTAATGTAGTTTGAAAAATTATAGAATGGATATAACAAAAACCTACCATGTAAATGAAATGGTGATTCTTAATTGTTTTTGGTGTGTTAGTGTAGAGTGCTTAAGCAGATACTATTTCGAAAAAAAATTATTGACACACTTCACACTGGGGATGCAACCATTCACACTTTCCATTAACTATTGATAGTACTCAAAATATGGAATATTACATTGCCATTACATACTTTAAGAGCAATTCTATCTTTAGATACATTTTATTTCCTTATTGTTAATCTTATTAAGAGCAATTCTATCTTGTTTTTAGTTTTATTACTGCTTGTTGTTGCTTCCGTCTTGGTTATTTTACTATCTTGTTGTTTTCGATGCTTCTTTTTCATGGCTCCTCATTGTTGTTTCTAGCTGTTTATTTTCGTTACAGTTGTGCATATGTTTCACTGAGCTGAGATCTATTGAAAACAGTCTCTCTATCTCCACGAGATAGGGATAAGGTCTGTGTACATGCTACTCTTCCAGACCCCACTATGCACTAGGTTTGTTGTTGTTTGTTATTTCCATAGTGTTAATATATGTATTCGTATTTTTTAATGTGCATTAAAACAATACTTAACTTATTGCATATTAATTTTAATGCTGATCATATTAACTTGACTACCAAGACACCAATAAAGGTTACCAAGACACCAATAAAGGTTACCAAGACACCAATAAAGGTTGCACAAGTTATGCATGAATTAGTGTTTTATGTAGTCAACCAAAGGTTCCGTTAGTCACTTAGTTATGTATTTATTGAAAAACATATATTACCATTATTTGTTATCAACCAAATATTGTCCTAAGGTACTCTCATGTTGGGCATATTTCTATATGTTATACATCGTTTGTGACAATTTCATAATTAATCTGAAAAAATCTGGCAATCTAATTCTTAGAAAAATGACCCTAAAATCCTCATACGATGTCCATATTCGACGATTCATTTTGTGACGGATCCGTAATTACGATACGGATCTAATACTTCAATCAAAAAATAAATCGGATCTCATTTGTTCGATATGATATCATTTATGCTTGCTATTAATTAATCTAAATCAAATAGCTAGAACGGTTTTAATGGAAATCATTGGTTGAATGCTTGATTTAGAAAGATTTTATTTACGTGATCTTGGATAGAATATACACGTTTTAGAACGTCTTTATTGACGATTTTTCACCCCAACAACTTCTAGAGTTTTTCGAACAATTTATACCTCGTACTGGATAAATCACATGTTGTCACTTGTAACAACAAAGACTACTAATCACTAAGTATGTTCGTCACAGTTTGTTTTCTTGTTTCTTTTCTTTTTCTCTAAAAACACTAATGCTCAACAAATTGATGAGATTTTGAGCTTTAAACAGAGACCGATGGAGACTTTGCATGAAACATGGGAGCGTTTTAAAGAGATGCTGGTCATATGTCCACACCATGGTATTCCAGATCTAATGTTGGAGCAGCGGTTCTACATGGGCTTGTCAGATAGCGTAAAGAACATTATTGATGCTTCAGCTGGTGAGGCATTCTTGAGCAAAACATGGAGAGAGGGCCAGAGTCTAGTTGACAAGATGGCACAGAATTCGGGATGGATAACCAGAGGTGCACCTATCACTCCAGTGGTGCACTCAGTGCTTTTAGATCCATCCAATTCTATGGCTGAAAATATGGCTACCTTGTTGACACAGATGAGCATACTCACCAAAAAGGTGGAAGAGTTAGGGCAGAAACAGCTGGTACATATTGTTGATACTACTAATGGGGGCTTGTGCGCATCTTGCATTAGTCAGCCAGTTGGTAATCAGTGGAATGCAGAACACGATCATCATCACTACCCTGAAGACATGAGCTATGTGTCTAATTATGGCGGCCAGAGACAGGGTGGTCAGAATTGGGGTCAACAAAATCAGCAGTACAAGCCAGCACAGCCACAGTTCAACACCGGAAAAATGGGAGGTATGAGACCCCCCCAACAATATGGCACCTTACCCACGACCACAGGGATACAATAATCAGAATCAGCAGCAGGGGTATCACCCACCTCAGCAGCAATATGGTGGAAGGCAGGAAGATGGATTTGTTATACTTGAAGCAATGATGCAGCAGGTTATTGGGTCTAATACAAAAATTAATGCGAGAGTCGATGCACATGATGCAGCAATCAAAAATATTAAGGTACATGTGGGCCAGATTTCGATGTCTCTGAACAATCATCCTCATGGGACACTACCTGCAAACACTCAGATAAATCCAAAAGATCAAGGACCGAAGCAGCTGATGGCGGTGAGTCTACGTAATGGCAGAGATCTGGATGAAGAGCAAGAAAAGGCTCGAGAAGCTAGACAGGTCGAGACACTCATACCAGTGCCCATCGAGCTGGATGAATCAACGAAACTGACAGAGGTAACAGTCCAGCCTGCTCAAGAAGAAAATAGCATGCAGAATGAGACCGAGAAGGAAGCTGAAACTGTCCAGGAGCCAGTAGTTGATGTAGCAGCTGATAAAGATCAGTCCCAAGTAATTGGGAAGAAGAGACCCCCTGCACCTTCCCCCCAGAGGTTGGCTAAGTAAAAAAAGGAGGAGCAATACAAGAAGTTCTTTGACATGCTGAAGCAAATCCAGGTAAATATACCATTGATTGAAGCTTTGAAGGAGATGCCTGGGTATGCAAAAATGATGAAGGACTTGATGTCCCAAAAGTTTGATTTTCAAGACTTGGCCACAATTACTCTTACTCAGACCTGTAGTGCAGTGGTGACTAGACCAATTGCGAAAAAGCTATCTGATCTAGGGAGCTTTACAATTCCATGCACTATTGGTAATTTTACTTTTGCTAAGGCACTGTGTGATCTAGGGGCTAGCATCAATCTTATGCCCCTAGCAATTTATAAGAGGTTGGGCATTAGAAGAGCTAGATCCACCTCTATGTTGCTGCAGCTTGCTGACAGGATTGTGAAACGACCCTCTGGAATCCTAGACAATGTATTGTTTTAGGTAGGGAAATTTATGTTCCCTGCAGATTTTGTGATCCTAGAATGTAAGGTGGATGAAGAGATTTACATAATTTTGGGAAGACCGTTCCTGGCCACTAGGAGAGGTCTAATTGATTGTGAGACTGGGGAGCTCAAGATGAGACTAAACGATGAAGAAATAACATTCAATGTGCATAAATCTATGAGGCGACCAAGTGAATTCACCAATTGCTCTCTTATTGATGTCGTGGATGTAATTGTAGAGACTGATGATGAAAGGCTGACTATTGAGGACCCCCTTGCTGCATGTCTAATGAATTTGGATGAGGTAAATGGAGAGGATCTGGCGGAATGGGTGTTGGCGTTAGAGGGTAGAGGGTTCTGGGATAGAACCCTAGAGTTTGAGCCCTTGCACTTGGAAAATCGAGAAACTCCTCCAGCCAAGCCATCCATCGAAGAACCACCAAAGCTGGAATTAAAGCCATTGCCCGCCCATCTCAGGTATGAATTTTTTGTACCTAACTCCACATTACCTGTTATTATCTCATCTAGTTTGTTAGATGTGCAGGCTCAACAACTATTGTAGGTACTTAAGGAGTGCAAGACTGCCATTGGGTGGACCATGGCAGACATAAAGGGGATCAGCCCCGCCTACTGTATGCACAAAATTCTACTGGAAGAGGGACACAAACCTTCCAGGGAACACCAAAGAAGGCTGAACCCCAATATGAAGGAAGTGGTGAAGAAAGAAGTAATCAAGTGGTTAGATGGGGAATCATTTTCCCAATCTCTGAAAGCAGATGAGTTAGCCCAGTTCAATGTGTCCCTAAAAAGGGTGGCATGACGGTAGTCAAGAATGATAAGAATGAATTGATCTCTACAAGAACCATCACGAGGTGGAGAATTTGCATGGACTATCAAAAGTTAAATCTAGCCACCCGTAAAGATCACTTCCCATTTCCCTTCATTGATCATATGTTAGATAGATTGGCAGGGAGGTCACATTTCTGTTTTCTGGATGGGTACTCCAGGTACAATCAGATCTCCATTGCACTGGAGGACAGAGAGAAGACCTCTTTCACTTGCTCGTATGGCATTTATGCCTTTCGGAGGATGCCCTTTGTCCTATGCAATGCACCCGCCATATTCCAACGGTGCATGATGGCCATATTCACTGACATGGTAGAGGATATAATGGAGGTGTTCATGGATGACTTCTCAGTGGTGGGGAACTCATTTGATGAGTGCTTGATAAATATGACTCGTGTGCTGAAGCGGTGTATCGAGACTAATCTGGTTCTGAATTAGGAGAAGTGCCATTTTATGGTACAAGAGGGCATAGTCTTGGGACACCAGGTGTCAAGAAAAGGAATTGAGGTAGATCGTGCTAAGGTAGATATGATAGCAAAGCTACCCCTTCCAACTTCAGTCAAAGCAATCAGAAGCTTCCTCGGGCATGCCAGTTTCTATCGGCGATTCATAAAGGACTTCTCAAAGATCGCCAACCCTCTCTGTAAGTTGTTAGAAAAAGATCACCCTTTCTTGTTTTCTAATGATTGCAGGATAGCATTTGAGGAGCTGAAAAAGAGGCTAGCCACAGCACCTATCATAGTTGCCCCCGACTGGGAGCAACCGTTCGAACTCATGTGTGACGCTAGTGACTATGCAGTGGAGGCAGTGCTGGGACAGCGAAAGGACAAGCTGATGCATCCAATATACTATGCTAGTCGAATGTTGAGTGGAGCCCAGCTGAATTACACTGTGACTGAGAAGGAGATGTTGGCCGTGGTGTTTGCTTTCGACAAGTTCCGATCATATCTGATTGGTTCCAAGGTAATCGTATATACTGACCATGCAGCTCTCAGGTACCTAATTGAGAAAAAGGAGTCTAAGCCGCGCCTGATTCGTTGGGTGCCGCTGTTGCAAGAATTCGACCTCGAAATTCGTGACCGTAAGGGCACAGAAAATCAAGTCGCTGATCATCTATCACGACTTGAAGGAGATGAAAAAGCAATCGACGTCGAAGAGATCCTGGAAACCTTTCCAGATGAATAGCTGCTCGCTACTAATCTTGAGGAAGCTCCATGGTATGCAGACTTTGCTAATTACCTGGCCAGTGGTGTAGTTCCTCACGACCTTTCATCTGTCTAAAGAAAAACGTTTTATCGTGATAGCCGCATGTATTATTGGGACGAGCCTTATTTGTTTAGAATATGTGTTAACAATATGATCCGGAGGTGTGTCCCCGAGGTAGAACAATCTTCTATTTTGCAGGCTTGTCATGCATCAGCATATGGAGGACATTTTGGAGGGGTCAGGACAGCTGTGAAAGTGCTTGAGGCCGGATTCTTTTGGCCAATTGTGTTTAGAGACGCACACCTATGGGTGAAGGGCTGCAATGAATGTCAACAAACTGGGAGCATTTCCCGTCGCCACGAGATGCCCATGAACCCGATTCAAGAGGTGGAAGTATTTGATGTCTGGGGGATTGACTTCAAGGGTCCCTTCGTCAGCTCATTTGGCAATAAATACATACTTGTTGCTGTGGATTACGTGTCCAAGTGGGTGGAAGCTACTACTTTACCCACTAATGATGCAAGAGTAGCGGTGGGATTTCTGAAAAAGAACATATTCACCCGATTCGGGACACCACGAGCAATTATCAGCGACAGAGGCACTCATTTATGTAATAGAGCCTTCGAAAAGTTGCTGCAAAGTATGACGTGCGCCACAAGGTGTCTACTCCGTATCACCCGCAAACTAGTGGACAGGTTGAAGTGTCCAACAGAGAGATCAAGAGTGTATTAACCAAGACTGTGAACGCCACAAGAACTGATTGGGCGAGGAAGCTAGATGATGCACTCTGGGCCTACAGGACCGCATTTAAAACACCAATTGGTATGTCACCATATAAGTTGGTGTTTGGAAAGTCCTGTCACCTGCCAATGGAACTTGAACATAAAGCGTGGTGGGCATTGAAGCAGTTAAACTTAGATAGTGAAGCTGCATGCACAACTAGAATCACTGAGTTGCATGAGCTTGACGAGTTTAGACATCTTGCTTTTGAGAGCACAAGATTGTACAAGGAAATAATGAAGAGGTTACACGACCAGAACATTGTTGAGCGACATTTCAAACCCGGGGACATGGTATTGCTCTATAACTCAAGATTGCGGTTGTTCCCTGGTAAGCTTAAGTCAAGATGGCCTGGACTGTTTCGCGTGGTTGATGTATTCCCTTTAGGTGTTGTAGAGATCACCACTGAGAAAGACTCTCGTACATTTAGAGTCAATGGGCAGAGATTAAAACTATGTGTGGGCATGAACGAACCAAAGGAAGGGTCTGAGATCCACCTGACTGAACCTCAGAGGTCAAGCGAGCCTTAAATGCGCTCACGTGCGTCGTGCCGCGACGTTAAATCAGGTTCTGCATGGGAGGCAACCCACGAATGTGTTGTAAGTCTAGTCTGTAATATCATATAAAAAAAAGAAAAAAAAAAGAAGAGAGGTTGAGCAAAACTTGCACTCGTGCTGCGTCGTGCCGCGACGTTAAATCAGGCGCTTCATGGGAGGCAACCCACAATAGTAGAATTTCTAACATGTTGTATATATGCAGATTAGTGCAGAGGACATTGCTTCACGAGCCTAGACATACAGTGGGTAAGGTAGTCATTAAAAGAGGTAAAAAAAATAGTGCCAAAGGGGCAAAACAATGAACAAAACCCCAACAATAGCCAGCCAGTAATAGGTCCACCGCGGTCGTGGCGTAACCGCGGTAGGATCACGGTCTTGACCCCTCTCTGAAGTTATCACACCGTGTTCGTGGCATAATCGCAGTAGGACCGCAGTCGTGACCCCTCTCTGAAGTTATCCCACCGCGGTCACGGCGTAACCGTGACAGGACCGCGGTGGACCAGAACGGGCCCAGGTACGACTTGCAGCAGAATTTTTTTTTCTTCCCTCCCACCCTTTAATTACCCTAACCTACCCACAACACCAACCATTACCAATCAATCAGCACCCCCCTTCCCTTATATTTTCTCTATCTTCTCTCAAAACTCTCTCAATTTCTCCATTATTCTTCTTCTTCCCAAATCTTCTTCTTCTCCATTATTCTTCTTCTTCTTCTTCATCTTCTTCTTCTTCTTCTTCTTCATCTTCTTCTTCTTCTTCTCCCCAACACCCACTCTCTCTTCTTCCTCCAATAACCCAAAACCCCTATTACCCATTCTTCTTACCCCCTTCTCCATCCAAACCCTACCCATCCACTAACCCTCTCCAAAAATGCCCCACCCCCTACCCAGCCACAACCCCCCAAATTTTTTTCTTTTATTTTCTTTTTCAAGACTCCACGGTAATCCTCAAGTAAGTTGTTCTACTTTTCCTTATGTTGTATGTATTTTGCATTATGTAGTGATTATTGTAGATAATTTTTAATTTTGGTTGCAATGGGGTTTTAGACTCCAAGTTTGGTGTTGTAGTTGGTGTTTGGGGTTGATTTGTATAGGTGTGGGGTGTATTTCTAGTTGATAATTTGTGTGTGGGGTGGGTGGTGGTAGCATTTAACTGTATGTATTGATGGAAGCTTGTGGTGGGGTTTTTATAGGGCGAAATTGTATCATTGATAAGTGGTGTGGGGACAATAGTGGATGTTGTCCACTTTGGGTAATTGTTTGGTGCCAGCGGGTGGCGAAGTCTGAGTGGCACATGTTTGGCTGCCCCTGATAGTCATCATGAATTGGTTGCAGGTACTATGGTACGTAGGAAGCGAAGAAACTCGAAAAGCACTTCCGACGTGCCCACTTATGATGCCACCCGGTTCACATCCGAGGAGGCCCAGGACAGGTTTCATGCGAAAGCCACTAAAAGCTTTGTCCCGGAGATTGGTATTGACAGGGCTGCCCTCCATGTTGAAAAGCCAGACATGTACGAGGAAATCCGCCGGAGGGGGATGGAGTATTTGTTCGATGAACCTGACACCGCAAACCCAATGATAGTCCGAGAGTTCTACGCGAACTTCCTGGAACATATGTGCCGTTCTGTGGTTGTGCGGGGAAAATTGGTAGATGCCTCAGTCCAGAATATTCGCCAGGTCCTGCACCTGCCTCCATTCACTGGTGACAATGATTATTACCACAATTCTCCAGGGGTCAATTGGGACACTCTGATTGAGTCCATATGCTTAGGGGGACGGCCAGTTTGGATTTAGGAAAACATGACCCTGCATTCCAAGTCATTCACATGGGAAGCTAAGTGTTGGTTCACCATGATTTGCAGCAGATTGTTGCCCACGGGCAACACAACAGATGTGAACAGCTTGCGGGCTCTACTGGTTTCATTGGAGATGAAATGATCCTCCGGTCGCCTCTGATGATTAAGAGGTTTTACTTCCCCTCACTTTTGACGAGGTTATGTATGCTGGTTGATGTTCCAGTCAATCCTACGGATGGCACTTTACCCCTAAAAATAGCTTTCAGAGCGTCAAAAATCAAAGTGGGCAGAGATGCACCTACACACATTGACCTGGACGACGACGATGACGCCCTTGCACCCATGGCACCACCCAGGAGGTCTTATGATGCAGCTGGATCCTCACGGCAACCCGGAACCGGGGCGGATTACTCTAGATCATACTCCAGCCGACTCTTGTTGCCTTCTATGGAGGAAGACGTGGCGGAGCTGCGCACCTCAGTAGATAGCCTGTATATTCGTTTAGATTCCATGTCTAGACGGCACGCCAGGTCTGAGAGCCGGGTGATGGCTTGGTTCCGTGCTTTAGGGAGGGCCTGTCAGGTGGATCCCAACACCGTCTCTGACTCCGAATGATGACCAGGGAAGTTCTCTTACCCTTCTACTTTTTAATTGTTTTATGACATGAGGACATGCCATATTATTTGTGTGTGGGGTGGGAGACTTGAGGATATGTATATATGATTTGTGTATATATGTTGTTGTTGTATATGTAGCTTAAATGTCACCGACTTGGCCCAACGATGGACACTTGTCGACGGGTTTCTTGAGGTTTAAGGTCGAAAAAAAAAAGAAAAAAAAACTAGAAAAGTTAGGAGACTCTTCCTGATAACAGACCACCTAGACAGTATTCCTGAGGGAAGTAGTCTAATAAAAAAGCCAAAAAGATTTTTTTATTTTATTTTCTTTTTAGGTAGTGTAGTAATTTCCCCTTGGTTTTTCTTTTGACCGCAGTTCTTTTCCAAGGGTTTTTCTTGAACCGGGTTAGGTTCTTTAATAGATTTTAGGACCCTTAGGACTCTTTTGGGCTAAGAAGGTTTGGGAAAGAATCCATCCCGTGGTGTACATGCCTGCAAATACTTAAAACGAACTTGAGGGTACGACGTCTAGGATCACGTGTAGACTCTTAATTTTATGCCTTAGTTTTGCACACCTTGTCTTACTTGAATGCTCAAGTGAATGTGTTGACAAACTAATTCAGAATGAGTTACATGCCAAGTGTGTGTGAGGTTATACACGTATTATGTGCTTGCATGCGATGCCTAGAACTTGCCAGTGTGTGTGCAAAGCGAAATAGTAATTGTTTGGTCTTAGAGATGATTTAGGCATTTCTTTGTGTAGCCTATATAATCATGAATCCACCTGTACATATTACCATAGTTAACCCCTTTGAGCCTATAATCATTTTTCTTCGGCAACAACATTACAAGCCTCACCCATTTGTTTGAATTAACCATCTATTTGAACCTTTTCACCTCTCATGAGCACTTGAATTGTTATGAACCTTGT
>MU737183.1:39605-68367 GCA_026770625.1 Nicotiana glauca | reverse complement strand
ATAGCTTTGTTGTAAAAAGTGATAACTAAATGCTCTGATTAGTGCTTTTCATGCTTTGTAGCCTATCTCTAATGAAAGAAGTCAATGGAGCAAGTTTGGAATCAATTACGGAGAAAATGAGGCCAATCAAACAATTCCCAAGAAATGCACCAAGTGAAAAGTCAAAGGAAGGCTGAAGTTGGCCTGCCGCGGTCAGACCATAACCGCGGTAGGACCACGGCAGAGTAGAGATGAAGATTCAGAGACCCCTTTTGGCCGCGGTCCCAGTGTAACCGCGGTGGGACCGCGGTAGAACGCGAACTATCACCCACCGCGGTAGAACGCGAACTAGCCAGGGGCAGGCTTGTCAAGTCGGGAAAAATTGGTGTAAAACCCTTATAAAAATTAGGATTTTGGCTACATTAGGTCAGATTTGTTTAGAGAGTACTTTGGGCAAGAAACACAAGTGTGAGAGATCACTCAAAACATCATACTTCTTTATTTCTTTTTTTTCTTGCAATTTTCCATGATAAATATTTTCGTAGATTATCTTCAAGTTGTTATGAGTAGCTAAATACTTTAGTCTAAGGTTTTGATGGAACCTATTGAAGGATGAACTTATTGATTATGTTCATATAGTTTGCCGGTTAATCTCTATTTGTTCAATTATGTGTTTATTGTAGTTCAACTTGCTCGAGGACGAGCAAAGATTTAAGTGTGGGGTGTTGATAATAGGTGAATTAGACTATAATTAGACCGTAAAAAACCACATTTTTGTATAGCTTTGTGGTAAAAAGTGATAACCAATTGCTCTGATTAGTAATTTTCATGCTTTGCAGGCTATATCCAATGAAAGAAGTCGATGGAGCAAGTTTGGGATCAATTACGGAGAAAAGGAGGCCAATCAAACAAATCCCCAAGAAATGCACCAAGTGAAAAGTCAAAAGCAGTATTGAACTTGGCCTGCCACGGTCAGACCATAACCGCGGCAGAGCAGAGCTGCAGATTCAGAGAACGTATTTGGACACGGTCCTGGCGTAACCGCGGTGGGACCGCGGCAGAACGCGAAAGAGCCAGGGACGAAAGTGTCAAGTCGGGAAAACTTGGTGTAAAACCCTTATAAAAAGTAGGAATTCGGCCACATTAGGTTAGATTTGTTTTGGAGAGTACTTTGGGCAAGAAACACAAGTGTGAGAGATCACCCAAAACATCATAGTTCTTTATTTCTTCTTTTTCTTGCAATTTTACATGATGAATATTTTCGTAGTTTATCTTCAAGTTGTTATGAGTAGCTAAATACTTTAGTCTAAGGTTTTGATGGAACCTATTGAAGGATGAACTTCTTGATTATGTTCATATAATTTGCTGGTTAATCTCTATTTGTTCAATTACGCATTTATTGTAGTTAATTGACAGATCCTCAATTAGATGTGCCTATTTAGTGTGCATAACTCGGGAGAGAGTGAATATTTAGGTAATTATTGAACGACATCACTCCCAAAGTATAAGAGGGATCTATAATTGCAGGTTTAAAGGAGGGATTAGGGATAACGAAACCTTGGGTGTGATCTAAAGTGAGCTGTAACAAACAAAGTCAGCTAGCGTAACTCGGGAGAGTGGGTCTAGTAAATTATCGCAATTACTCGGGAGAGATTTACGGTAAAAAGAGCGCTCATGATTGATAGAGATATTTTGGTGACTCTATATGAAACATAACCGGAAGTGATTCCATAAATAGGGGAAATCACTACCTTAGAACCTTCTCATTATTATTTACAACCCAGTATATTTAGTTATAGCTGTTTATTTATTTACTTTCAATCTTAGTTAGTAGAAATACCATCAGCTATTGTTTACAACGTTTGAGGGAGTTGATTATAAAGAATTTAGTGATTCCAGCAAAGGTAATTGATAGGTTAATTCTCTATGGGATTCGACTCCGGACTTGTAAACCAGATTATATTTGCAACGACTGCATTGTCCTCTTTAGAAGGCATAGTTGGACATGATCAAGTTCTCATATTTATCTTGTGGCCTGTATTAGACAAGAATTAGTGCAATTGAGGCACATTCCACCGTAAACCAAAAGGTTCTGATTCCAATACTTTTTTACTTTGGCATGATCAATTGGGACATCCTAGATCAATTATGATGAGATGAATTATAAAAAACTGAAAAGGGCATCCATTAAAGAATTTAAAGATTCTTTTAAATAATGAATTTTCTTGCACTTCTTGTTATCAAGGCAAGTTAATTATTAGACCATCACCAACAAAGGTTGTGATTGAGTCCCCTATGTTTTTGGAACGTATACAAGGGAACATTTGCGGACCTATTCACCCACATAGTGGGTCATTTAGATATTTTATGGTCTTAATAGATGCATCTTCTAGATGGTCTCATGTGCGCCTATTGTTATCTCGCAACCTCGCGTTTGAAAATTTAATGGCACAAAAAATTCGATTACGGGCACAATTTCCCGATAATCCAATCAACTCTATTAGACTTGATAATGCTACTGGATTTTCATCCAAAGCATTTAATGATTATTGCTTATAAGGAAAACAACATCAAAATTTGTTGTACTTGTCGTATATGTTGATGGCATAAATCTTATTGTAACTCCTATAGAACTCCAAAAGGCAATTGATTATTTAAAGAATAAATTCGAGATGAAAGATTTCAGAAAGATAAAATTATGTCTTGGTTTGAAAATTGAACATTTGGCAAACGAAATTTTTGTTCATCAATCTGCCTAGATAGAAAAGGTATTGAAACGGATTTACATGGATAGAGCATATCCATTAAGTACTCCGATGTTTGTTCGATCACTTGATGTGAATAAGTGTAATGACCTGGTCAATCGTTCTTAGAGTTATAGCCCTGTTTCCCCATTTCTATTTCTTTGTATATTGTTCAGCTGCGTTGAGTTGTATCGAGTTGGTAGGTCTGGGTTCGGAGTAGTTTTGGAGTAAAGTAATCACTTAGTCTCTTAGTTAGAAAGCTATGTTATAGCCTGTTTGGCCAAGCTTATTTTTGGCCAAAAGTGCTTTTTTGGCCAAAAATACTTTTGGCCAAAAATTGAGGTGTTTGGCCAAGCTTCTAGAAGGAAAAAAAGTGCTTTTGAGGAGAAGCATAAGCAGTTTTGGAGAAGCAGAAAAAAGTATCTTCTCTCCAAAAGCACTTTTTTGAGAAGCACTTTTGAGAAAAATACACTTAGAAGCAGTTTTTTAAAGCTTGGCCAAACACTAATTGCTGCTTAGAAGTGCTTTTTAAACTAATTAGCCAAACACAAACTACTTCTCACCAAAAGTACTTTTGAGAAAAGCACTTTTGAAAAAAAGCACTTCTCAAAATAAGCTGATTTTTACAGCTTCGCCAAATGGGCTATTAGAAAGTCAACACTCGAATTCGAATTTGGATTTTTATGATTTGGTTAGCTTCATTGGGTGATTTTAAACAAAAAGCTTCCAAATACGAGGCTTAGGGGTTAAGGTCATCATCTGAAATCGATGGACGAACCCCATGAACGGTAACAGTCCCTTGTCATCTTATAAGGGG
Source organism: Nicotiana glauca (assembly GCA_026770625.1). Taxonomy (NCBI): domain Eukaryota; kingdom Viridiplantae; phylum Streptophyta; class Magnoliopsida; order Solanales; family Solanaceae; genus Nicotiana; species Nicotiana glauca. Next base: position 64,827 of record MU737183.1, on the reverse strand, counting down.
ATTCGGATTATTACACAACACATTGAATACAATACAACATTCTCTGCTCTCTTTACTAACACTATTGTTCTTCGCATTTATTGCTTATTCTTTCATTGGTCATTATTGTTCTTCATTTATTGCTCATTATTAACCGTAAAAGGCAATCTTTAAGGCCCTTGTTGTCATTGATTCTTCACCGATCATTCATAGTTATTAGCCTCGTCTAGACCTCGAGGCCCTGCTCCAGCTAGCCCGAGGCCCAGCTTTGGAGCCCTATTCGTTTGCATTTCTTATTTTCTTTATTCATACTTAGCATCAATTGCCTAACAACTAATATCAAGATAAATCACATATTTTAGAACCACAAATCAAATATAAATGTAGTTACAATTTTCGAGATAAACACAACCTATTATTTTAGCTATAAATACACGACTATCCCCATAAGTTTGGGGGGGGGGGAGTTATCAAAAACAATAGAAACATCATCTTTACATAGCTTTGAGGCATAAACTTTCTCTGCATTTCTGTAATCAGACCCTTCCTGTTTTGGGAGATTGTTTGAGAACTGAAAATTAGGAAGAATTGAAAACCATCTTTTGGGTCAAACAAGGACGGCCATTAGCAATCAAATTGTTTGACCCAAATGTATACTAGTACAAAATGGTCTACTTCTGCTTGACTTATAAACCAAATCAATATCGAAATCAACAACCTTGCCTAGCGACATGCCCGGCCACAAGAAACACATCCGAAGAATCCCTCACCACCGGAACTGAATCAATGGTAGAAGCCCCTGCACTGACATCCATCACGAAAATCTAAATAAGAGGGACAATCCTGCCTAACCGTCTACTGGGTCTTGGAAATATAAGGCCACCCTACTAAGACATAATCTGTCACACCTCGCCACTCAATCCGTGGCATTCCCGGCATGGCCAACAGCGTCGCCTTGGCGCAATAATCTAGAATGCCACAACACGAGGACAACCAGTCTGAACCCAATATCACTTCCAAATCCAACATACCAAGCATAAAAGATCCGCTCAGATTTTCAGACCCCGATAGTCACTAAACAGCCGATACACGTAACTCACAAGAACAATATAGCCTGAACATGAGAACTCCCAGTCTCCAACCCCATATAGCATACAAATCACCATACCTAATCCCAAATTTCGCTGTCCGATTACATAACACACCTCAAGTACCCAATCATTCCACGAAAGATATTCTAGTGCACCGTATCGTATAGCACCGGTAGAGTTATAGAGGTGGAAGGAGCATCTTTAAGTTTCCTTGATAAGGAGTTCGTTGGCAGGCCAATATGGATGAGTGTTCTATCTTGAGCCGGCTTGGTTGGCTCCGAGTGGCATTGTTGAGGGAGGTATTGATTCAAATGTTGTTGAGCTTATCAGTGATCTGGAAAGATCTATGATTTACCTTTCTGTGTTGCGAAGTATTATGATATGTTTGTTATAGGAACATATGGTGTGGTTCAATTGGGTTATCTTAGTGGAATTCAAGCGGGAAAAGTAATTGGGCGTCGCTCAGTGAATGGTGTATCGGTTATGTCCTATCGGGTTGCGTGGTGTATGTATCTGTTTCACTGTGGATGTAATGATTTGTTTTGGTTCCAGACATCAAATTGTGCGTGGTTGTCACTTTCGAGCATAGCCAACCAATCGCTGAATAACTTTACCATGCATATACCCGGGGGTGATCCCACGTCATCCTATCTTATATAGGTCCATAACACAATGTAACTGAAATTTCACAACCTAATCATGTCCATAAACCATAGAATCACAATTTCACTTCTTAAGCCATCAGTACGATCAAAACCTCACACCTATACTCTGAATAGGCCCGACATGGATTTCAACATCCAACACCCATGTTATATAATTCTTGCCCGAAATTTCAAGGGCAACAAACTTTCTTTTCATAATGTGAGTCATAATTAAAAAGAGGAGAAAAGTTATACCTGAATCTTCTCAAAGAGCTTCTTGAGAGTAGAGTCTCGTGCTGATAACGTACAATAAAACAATAAAAGAACAAGAACAATATTGCAGAGAAAGAGAGAGGGGGGATTCTTATTGAATTTTGGGATGAATTACAATGGAATAGAACACTCTATTTATAGGGAGAGAGTGACTTAGCCACCAAGTAATAAACCCTAGAATCTCTCTAAATATAAACATTCACCATAAATAAAATTCTATTTGTAACACTTCTCTTATTTTAGTTGGGTTACTATTTATTAGACTGAATATGAAAGATAAAAAAATGCGGAATAAGAAAATACTACATGAAATTTATTTTTTTGGTCACTATAATTTTTGTGTGAGTTAGTGAAAGTTGTAAAAATTTTACATGAGAAAAAAAAATTATATGACTTTGATAAAAAAAAAAATACTTATACGACCATTTGTGACATTTACCAATGAAATGATTTACAATCATAGTTAAAAACGGTGAATTAAACAAAAGGAGTCTTCTAAAACTTTAAAAAACAAATTACCTTAAAAGGGTACCAACGTTGTTAGAAGTCGCTCTTCCCCAAAAGGGTTGGTCCATTTGACAATTGAACGCGGACTATGGCTTTGGTTTTAAGGAATATTCTTTTCTTTTTTTGGGACATAGTTTAAGGAATATTCATTAAAAACATACAGAACAAATGTTGCACTTTCACATCTGAATTTTTAGATTTGTTGCACTATTATTCTGTCATTCTAACCGTATGTAATTAAATCGGAGGGTTCAAATTTTTCATCATTGCGATGGCTCGTAAGCACATTTTACAAGTTCGAGATTATGGTCGAGGTTCATTCTCGAGGGCTATTAACGCTCGACCTCGGGCCGGTACGGACCAACGGCTGTAATGAAAAAGTGGAGAGTTCCCAAGGCGCATAACTAGAGCTGACAAAGTCTAGTGAGCTAAGTTCAGACCGAATCATGGCGTCAACTAGCTGTCCCATCTCCATGTCTTTGTAATAAATGAATTTGTACTATGTTAGGGTTCCCTCTCATATATAAGAGGGATCTTTGTCACTTTGTAAAGGACGGTTGCTCAATACTAACTACACAAGAACGTTTTCTCTGCTCTCTAACACATTCTCTTGCTTTTATTACTTCATTTATTGCTTACATTCACTGTGTTCTATTTATTGTTCTTAATTTATTGCCTATCATTGATCATAAAAAGCCATCATCATAGCTCTCATAACTGTTATCTCCCCCTCGACTACCCTGAATCGTCCATCCAGCTCGACCCCAAGGTCTTGTAATCGACAGCTCGCGAGGACTCCAATCTGCAACTGTTTGGTTCGATTATCTTATCATCCCTAAGTCATACTCCTAATTTCTAACCTTTTACTTAGCATCCATTGTTTAAGCAACTAGCATAAAAATAGATAACGTATTTTAAGAACCTCATAATCAAATTTAATTATTATTACTATTTTCACGGTAAACACTAACTTTGCTTAAATGAATTTTTTGCATGGTAGATTTACAAAAAATAATATTTTCCCCCTCTCATTTTATATACCATTATTACTATTTACATTAGGAACGGCATAAAAGTACATGAGTCACAATCGCTTACCGCAAAAAGTGCAAAAAAAATCATAGTAGTTAAAAATTTGTTTCACTTGCCATGAAAAATTTTATTTTGTGTCTCGTACAATTGACATTAGTTGTATGAGGCAATTTTTTTGTCTCATAATTTTGTGAACCCAGAAGTATAAGATTGGAGTCCACAAATTTGTGAGATAAAAAGGAGCCTCATGCAACTAGTAGAGATAATTTTATCCATGGTCATTACTTTGGGATTTTTACCTAGCTATACTATATTAGAAACTTATTTACCTATATTCTCTATGTTTTGAAGATTTTAATAAGTATCTAGGTTTTTCTTACAAATTATATATATTGCTTCTTAAAAGACTACTACGCCATTATTAGTGTCTTCAATTAAGGGATTAAATTATATTCTTTCCTTTTTTTTTCCTATCATCTTCTCTCTCCTTTTTTTCCAATTAAAATCCATTAATCTACGCCCAAAATCTCCATCTTTTCTCCTCTCACCATTAACTTTTGTCACGATCCAATTCCCAAACACGGTCGTGATGGCGCCTCTCGTGAAGACAAGGTCATCCAACAGAACAATCAATACCTCTTTAATACTTACTTAGCATGAAATAAGTCTAAAACATTAATAAAATTATCATATATGTGGAAGAAAAATGATAAAACAGGAAACCATCCCGACACAGCCCGATCGGGGTGTCACAAGTCACCAGCATCTAGAAGGATTTTTTTAATTCAACTACAAGATATGTAATACATGGATTTAAAATTTAGAATCAAAAGAAGAAATCCGGTGCCGCGAATGCTGGCGGTCACCTCGCTCAGCTACGATAGCAAAATCCTCAACCAGCTCAACCCGCTATCGGGTAAACCAATACTTGCATCTGCACGCGAGGTGCAGGGAGTAAAGTGAGTACTCCAACTCAGTGAGTAATAAAGGTAAATAATAACTGAGCAACAAGAAACCACACAAAGCAAGTCATCATGCTATATAGAACAGTGTAACCCTTTGAAAAAAACAGTGAAACCGAGTAAGCTTTAGAAAATATCTGGGCTCAGTTTAAAACCTCTTTCGAAAATATCTTTTTCCAACAGTTAAGCAAATGAATGCGGACAGATAGTGCAAGTCAGCACGTAAGTCAGCCCCTCGGGCACAGCACTCCATTAACAAATAACACCAGGGTATCAGGTAAGCAGTGCAAGAAGTAACATGGAAGCCAATGAAATGAGAGTGCTGAAATGTCATGAAAGATAATACAAATAAGAACAAATGCACGAGTGGAATGCAATGCATATGACGGTATGCTCCGGTACCCGTTGCGGCGTGCAGCCCGATCCATTTAGCGTTGACGGCGCTCACTGGGGGTGTGTACAGACTCCGGAGGGGCTCCTACAGCTCAAGTGCAATATCAAGCCATCTCGTGGCATCAACTAGGCCCTCGGCCTCAATATCAATATAACACCGCTGCGGCGTGCAGCCCGATCCATGCTCAGTCCAGAAATACACATAAGCCACTTGGGCAATATTAAAAATAATAGTTCTCAACTCAAACGTCGATCAAATATTGTTTAAGTCTTCAAATCTTAGAAAGATGGCTGAGTTTGCAAAACAGTATTAAAACATTGGACTGAGATCAAATAATATGCAAAGTAATGCGAAAACAGAGATATCAATCCCTGAAGGATTCACATAGTTGGCACGAAGCTCAAATATGGAAATCAGCCCAAATTATGATGATAACAAGTAGTTTCAATTGAATACGTAGTAATTCCATCAATCGGGATGGACCAAGTCACAATTCCCAACGGTGCTCTACCCCACGCTCGCTATCCGGCATGCAAGTCACCTCAATACAACACTATGATGTGCAAAATTCGGGATTTTAAACCCTCAGACTATCATTTACAATCATTACTCACCTCGAACCGGTAAAATCTCTAGCTCGCGATGCCTTTGCCCTTCAAATCGGCCTCCACGCGCGTCGAATCTAACCAAAATCAGAGCGAATACATCACAATATGCTAAGGGAACAATACCCAATCAAAAAATAGCAAAAATTTCGATACTAGCAGAACCCGAGCCCCGGGCCCACTTCTTGAAAACTTACAAAATTCACATCACCGGATTCCTCGTCTCGCCACGAGTCCATACATATCAAAATCATAAGAATCGGAGTCCATTTAACCCCTCAAATCCCTATTTTAAACTCTCTTAAGTTCAAGCCCTAAATCACCATTTTTGACCTTTGATTCCTTGATTATTCAATCTAAATCCATGTTTCTACACCATAAAAACGTATTCTAAGTCCAAGAATCCATACCTGATTAAAGACCTCGAAACCCTCTCTAAAAACGCCACAAAGCTCTCCAAGTTCGAAGTCCAAAATGTTGTTCTTTCAAAAAAATCGTGAAGAAGATTATTTCATTTAATTGCCCTGGCAATTCTGCTTCTGCGTTAAAAATGTCGCTTCTGCGACTTCCGCATCTGCGGTCCATGTCCGCTTCTGCGGTCCTTCACTTAAGGGCCTTGATCGCTTCTGTGGCCCAAATTTCGCACCAGCGGGACCGCCCATGCGGTCCTAACTTCCGCTTCTGCGGAACCTGACATGGACCAACTTTTCCGCTTCTGCGCCTTCCTGCTCGCTTCTGCGAGACCGCACCTGCGGTCCCATAACCGCACGTGCGAAAACACCAGATACCAGCAAATTTAAACATGCAACAACTCCAAAACTCTCCGTTTAACCATCCGAACTCACCCCGAGGCCCTCGGGACCTCAACCAAAAGTACCAACACATCTTAAAACATTATTCAAACTTGCTCCAATCGTCAAAACACCTCAACTAATACCAAAATCATCAAAATACATTGAATTCAAGCCTAAGTTCTTCAAATTCTTCCGAAACTCGCATTCAATCAAAAACCCAACCAAACTACGTCTGAATGACCTGAAATTTTGCACACACATCATAAATCACATAATGAAGCTACAACAACTCTCGGAATTCCATTCCGACCCTCGGATCAAAATCTCACCTATCAACCGGAAATCACCAAAATACTAACTTCGCCAATTCAAGCCTAATTCTACACCGGACCTCCAAAATGAATTCCGATCACACTCCTAAGTTAAAATCATTCCCCGAAGCTAACCGAATCACCGAAAATCACATCCGAGCCCTATAAATCATAAGTCAACGTCCGGTTGACTTTTCCAACTTAAGCCTTCCTTAAAAAGACTAAGTGTCTCATTTCTTATCAAAACCAATCCAAATCAACTCTAACACACCAAATACCGATAACGAAACATGAAGAAGCATAAAAAGGGGGAAATGGGGCGGTAACTCCTGAGACGACGGGTCGGGTCGTCACATCCTCCCCAACTTAAAGAAACGCTCATCCTCGAGCGTACCCAGAGTTGTCCTAGAAGCCAACCAATAGCTGAATGACCTTACCAAGCATATACCCGGGGTGATCCCACGTCACCCTATCTCGCATAGGTTTTATAACACTACATAGCTGAAATCTCACAATCCATTTACACCATAAACCGTAGAACCACATTGCACTTTCCGAAATCATACACAAGATTAGAACCTCACGTCTATCTTCAGAATAAACATGAACCAGCTGCAATAACCCATACCTGCAACCTCAGGTGAGACCATATGATATACCACATAATCCAAACACTCGAAACCATTGACACTATTCACAGTAGTTGCCCACAATAACCAAATACCGATAGAAAACCTCTTATTAGCTAAAGTTTTATTCCAACACTTTCATATACTGCCAACGATAAATGAAACATGCGATAAAACGTAACCATTTCTCAGATCAACCATTCATGAAGCCACTTCCCTTTGACTATTACCACAACAGATTTTCGGGCCGAACCTCGATATTATCCTTCTAACAAGCTGAAATCAAATCTATTCGTATTCATTAATGACTCCCACGATGACCTCGAATCCAACACACCACTCTGGTGATACGATACCTCAATACAGGCCTAAGCCACAACATAATACACGCACCAATAAGAAACGGTCTAAACATACTCAAATCATGACAAATGACTCAAACGAAAGAGTTGTACCTCAAGCTCATCAGTACCATTACAACACAAGGTTAAGACCCCGTCTCACACCATAGAAATAGAATACCTGAATCTACCCCGAAGGGTCATACCCCCGCGTGGCCTTGCCACAATGCGCGATCCTATCCAAATACTATTACACATAAAATATCCCAAGTCGCTATGCTCAAAATCAATAGCCACGCACAATTTGATGTCTAAAACCAAAGTAATTCATTACACCCACGGTGAAACAGATAACATATGACACGCAACCTGATAGATCATAACCAATACTCCATTTATCGATCAACACCCCATTACTCTTCCCGCTCGACTTTCTCTATGAATCCCCGATAGGACCGCACCACATGTGCCCATATCCAACAAATCATAACGTCTCACAGCACAGAAAAGCAACTCATCGAGCTCCCCAGATCACTAACAAGCTAAATAACGATCGAATCAACCTATCCCTCAACCATACAATTCAGGGCAACCAAGCCAACTCAAGCTGAACACGTAGCCACATCGGCCTGCCAACGAACTCAATACCAAGAATCCTGAAGCTGCTCCTTACACTACTATAACTCATGCTGGAGCCGTACGATACGGTGCCCGGCACTAAATCGATACCGAAATCCATAACCTCGCCCGGCGACATGCCCGGCCACAAGAAACGCATCCGAAAATTCCCTCAACACCGGAGCTGAACCAATGGTAGAACCCTCTACACTGACATCCATCATGAAGGCCCAATTAAGAAATGCAGTCCTCCCCAACATCCGATGGTCTTTGGAATACAACCCACTCTACCAGAACATAATCCGATGCACCTCGCCACTCAACCCGTGGTATTTTCCGGCATAGCCCATAGCGCAATGGTCTAGAACAACCCAACATTGAGACAGCTAGTCCACACCCCAACATCATATCCAAAATCTAACATACCAAGCAAAGAAAGATCAACTCGGCCTTCTAATCCCAATAGCCGTTAAACAGTACCGATATACACGATCCACAAACACTACACAGTCTGTACCTGAGACTCCCCGTCTCCAACTCCATATAGCACATGAATCACCACGCCTGGTCCTAATTCCACAGTATGAATACATATCACACCCCAAGTATCCAATCATTCCACGAAAGATATTCTAAAATTCCCCTGTGCCATCACACAAACTTAGATATCAATAGTCTATTTAACAAGAAAATGTCGCAACACTACTGAAGTATCATCAGTCTAAACCCATTACCTTTTCCTGAGACGTATACTCTCGTCAAATCACTTCCAATTAGCAATATCATTTCCTTGATTATCTGAGGCTACCCGTTGCCTAGGAGTCTTATGAACTCCTTTCAGAACTAAAATGTAACCCAGCACACACCAATCTCAGTCCTCTACATCATGCTGCATATACCATACCATCCAGGAATAATATGAAAACTTTTATCTCCTTTCCGAGCCACAGAAATCTACTCACTTAACTATTCGAGAACTCCCATCAATCCCATCTAGAAGAAAAATCATTACACATTCCATGCTTCGCATGTCCATAGAAGATATACACATCTCCAAACCACGGTAAAACCTAACAAGAATTATCTCCCAATTCCATTTGCACAAGCTAAACTGCCAGGACTGAATCCTTCTATCCAAACCAAGCTAAGCAAACTGTCAGAACTCAAGAGCTTTGCTGCACAATACCTGTAAGGGCTCATCACCCCGAACACATACAAAGAATTAATCATATCCATACCATACCGATTCAGTCTACTATCAAGCTATCCCATCTATCTAATTTCCCTTCTGATTCATTATCAACTTGGTATTCCCTCTTAGTGTAGCACCACAATGCCTCAACCCAGGTTTACTACACGAGACTCGAACATAAGACCACACTGTCTAAGACCCATAGGCCACTGAATACTCTCTCAAACGTTCTCAGAAATACCACGTTCCAGAATACTTTACTTTGAAGAACTTCCTACAAATCTGAATTCGTTACCATTACTTTCCAGATACCGATACATAGGATCCCATAATCAACATAAAAATACCACAAGTATTGACCTTTTCCAATGAAAACACAGTCTTTACCCACATACACAACCTTAAGACACCTGATTGTTACATGTAGAATCTTGAACGCAATAAAACCATTCTCGAGAGTCGTTTACTTCATATTCGAACTGCAATTTACCTGATCAAACGGACATAACCATCTGTGCCTTATTAGCACTCTAACACCGCAGGATATGATCTCATTCCCATACAAACAAACATCTTCCTTCCCTATACACTGAGCATTCTTTACCAATAACAGCTTAAGACATCCTCTGATTCTTACACATCTACGAGGCACCATATAACCTTTGTCAAAATTTTGCTTCACTCGTGCCATCCTCGGCTTAATTTTCGCGGCCAGAACTGATTCGCCAGCATGCCTCAAATCGGACCCAACATCGAACATAACCGTGAAATCCGCTAATCAACAGCAACCTCCCCAACTTGGCTCGATGTCATATATCAAGACACACTCAACAACTCATAACACTTTTACTCTAATGATGCCACAATACCATAGTAAGGTTAAACTCAAATCATTTACAAGTTTGTGAAAATACAGATCATCTAGTACTGTAATCCTCTACAAATCTCGCATTCATCCTCACATCAGTTGAGTCTATTCTCTTAAGCGACCCGAATTTTCAAATTTCAAAATGTACCCTTCAATTACACATGAGATCTTCTAATATACACTTAAGGATCATACCACTTAAGAACACTCCGCAGGAGATAACCCACCTGCTTCTCCTCAATTTAGTATTTTTGCATCCCTTCCACAATCATACACATTACGCAGTCATTTAGTCTTCCTGGGTTTGAACTCATACCGCCACATGTAATGCACTTCACTCCCCAACTAGGGGACATGAAAACATTCTTCACGCGCCCACAACTCGGGCTACTCATCAAATCACAATAGGAATCGAACACTTAACAGTTCATCTATTATCCAATAGACTTCTTCGTCACCACCAAGTCATATAGATACATCTCGCAGTACTAACATACTCATCACATGGAAATCCAACTGCCATTCCGGCTAATAGGGACAATACCGAACATATAGGTTCAAAAAACTTGCTCACACAATCAGCACCTCGGTGCTCAAGCCATAGGCAAAGATCTGGCCTCAAGTCCTCCAGACTGGCCCAACATACTCACAAAGATCACATCTCGCCCCTTGATCGGGGAATCACAAGCCATCGAGGCACATATAATACTGAGCGCTCGCGTGCGCATACAGACATGTGGAAGGAATTTCAAGGGTTTAATCTCAAGCTAAATCAAGTACGCACGATAAGAATTCCAAGAAAGTGAAGTTTTCCTAAAGGTTCTGCAGCCTCTCGAGGATAAATACATATGTCTCCGTACCGATCCACAAGACTCTACTAAACCTACTCATGACTCGTGAGACCTAGTAACCTAGGCTCTAATACCAACTTGTCACGACCCAATTCCCAAACACGGTCATGATGGCGCCTCTCATGAAGACAAGGCCATCCAACAGAACAATCAATACCTCTTTAATACTTATTTAGCATGAAATAAGTCTAAAACATTAATAAAATTATCATATATGCGGAAGAAAAATGACAAAACAGGGAACCATCCCGACACAGCCCGACCGGGGTGTCACAAGCCACGAGCATCTAGAAGGATTTTTTTAATTCAACTGCAAGATATGTAATACATGGATTTAAAATTTAGAATCAAAAGAAGAAATCTTGTGCCGCGAACGCTGGCGGTCACCTTGCTCAGCTACGATAGCAAAATCCTCAACCAGCTCAACCCGCTACCGGGTAAACCAATACCTGCATCTGAACGCGAGGTGCAGGGAGTAAAGTGAGTACTCCAACTCAGTAAGTAATAAAGGTAAATAATAACTGAGCAGCAAGAAACCACGCAAAGCAAGCCATCATGCTATATAGAACAGTGTAACCCTTTGAGAAAAATAGTCAAACTGTGTAAGCTTTAGAAAATATCTGGGCTCAGTTTAAAACCTTTTTCGAAAATGTCTTTTTCCAACAATTAAGCAAATAAATGCGGAAAAGATAGTGCAAGTCAGCACGTAAGTCAGCCCCTCGGGCACAACATTCCATCAACAAATAACACCGGGGTATCAGGTAAGCAGTGCAAGAAGTAACATGGAAGCCAATGAAATGAGAGTGCTGAAATGTCATGAAAGATAATACAAATAAGAATAAATGCATGAGTGTAATGCAATGCATATGACGGTATGCTCCGGCACCCGTTGCGGCGTGCAGCCCGATCCATTTAGCGTTGACGGCGCTCACTAGGGGTTTGTACAGACTTCGGAAGGGCTCTACAGCCCAAGTGCAATATCAAGCCATCTCGTGGCATCAACCAGGCCCTCAGCCTTAATATCAATATAACACCGCTGCGGCGTGCAGCCCGATCCATGCTCAGTCCAGAAATACACATAAGCCACTTAGGCAATATTAAAAATAATAGTTCTCAACTCAAACGTCGATCAAATATTATTTAAGTCTTCAAATCTTAGAAAGATGGCTGAGTTTGCAAAACAGTATTAAAACATTGGACTGAGATCAAATAATATGCAAAGTAATGCGAAAACAGAGATATCAATCCCTGAAGGATTCACATAGTTGGCACGAAGCTCAAACATGGAAATCAGCCCAAATTATGATGATAATAAGTAGTTTCAGTTGAATACGTAGTAATTCCATCAATCGGGACGGACCAAGTCACAATCCCCAACGGTGTTCTACCCCACGCTTGCTATCTGGCGTGCAAGTCACCTCAATACAGCACTATGATGTGCAAAATCCGGGGTTCCAAACCCTCAGACTATCATTTACAATCATTACTCACCTCGAACCGGTGAAATCTCTAGCTTGCGACGCCTTTGCCCCTCAAATCGGCCTCCACGCGCATCGAATCTAACCAAAATCAGAGCGAATACATCACACTATGCTAAGGGCATAATACTCAATCGAAAATAATCGAAAAATAGCAAAAATCTCGACACTAGCAGAACCCGAGCCCCGTGCCCACTTCTCGAAAAATTACAAAATTTACATCACCGGATTCCTCGTCTCGTCACGACTCCATACATATCAAAATCACAAGAATCGGAGTCCATTTGCCCCCTCAAATCCCTATTTTAAACTCTCTTAAGTTCAAGCCCTAAATCACCATTTTTGACCTTTGATTCCTTGATTATTCAGCCTAAATCCATGTTTTTACACCATAAAATCGTATTCTATGTCCAAGAATACATTCCCGATTAAAGCCATCGAAACCCTCTTTAAAAATCGCCACAAAGCTCTCCAAGTTCGAAGTCTAAAATGTTGTTCTTTCAGAAAAATCGTGAAGAAGACTATTTCCTTTAACTGCCCAGGCAATTCCACTTCCGAGGTAAAAATGTCGCTTCTGCGACTTCCGCATCTGCGCTCCACGTCTGCTTCTGCGGACCTTCACTTAAGGGCCTTGACCACTTCTGCGGCCCAAATTTCGCACCAGCAGGACCGCCTATACGGTCCTAACTTCCGCTTCTGCGGAACCTGACATGGACCAACTTTTCCTCTTCTGCGCCTTCCCGCTCGCTTCTGCGAGACCGCACCTGCGATCCCATAACCGCACGTGCGAAAATACCAGATACCAGCAAACTTAAACATGTAAAACTCCAAAACTCTCCGTGTAACCACCCGAACTTACCCCGAGGCCCTCGGGACCTCAACCAAAAGTACCAACACATCTTAAAACATTATTCAAACTTGCTCCAATCCTCAAAACACCTCAACTAACACCAAAATTATCAAAATGCATCGAATTCAAGCCTAAGTTCTTCAAATTCTTTCGAAACTCGCATTCGATCAAAAACCCAACCAAACTACGTCCGAATAACCTGAAATTTTGCACACACATCACAAATCACATAATGAAGCTACAGCAACTCTCGGAATTCCATTCCGACCCTCGTATCAAAATATCACCTATGAACTGGAAAATCGCCAAAATACTAACTTCGCCAATTCAAGACTTATTCTACACCGGACCTCCAAAATGAATTCCGATCATACTCCTAAGTCATAAATAATCCCCCGAAGCTAACCAAATCACCGAAAATTACATCCGAGCCCTATAACTCATAAGTCAACGTCCGGTTGACTTTTCCAACTTAAGTCTTCCTTAAAGAGACTAAGTGTCTCATTTCTTATCAAAACCAATCCAAATCAACTCTAACACACCAAATACCGATAAAGAAACATGAAAAAGCATAAAAAGGGGGAAACGGGGCGGTAACTCCTGAGACGACGGGTCGGGTCGTCACAACTTTATATTATTAAAAAATATTCTGAAATTTTATGATAATTGTAGTATAACTGTATAATAATTGTATTTGGATTGTATCAACTACATAAATACTTAAAATATAAATGTATCATGCTTGTATCACGATTGTATCTAACTTGTATCTGGTATATTAATACCCAAAATAATACATGATACAATACTAATAAACTAATATACAATTATCATACTTGTGATACAAACTGTGAAATTTGCCATGAACGCAAATTGCTCGTAACAATATGCAATGAATATACAATAATCATACATTTCTAATACAATTCGTGCAACAATGATACATATACAATTATAATACAATCACGATATATTTCTGAAAAATTATAACTCAATTATGATCTTCATCTTCTTCAAGTTTCAATCACAATATAGGTCTTCATCTTCTTCATCTTTTGTATATGATTGTCAATGAGTCACACTAAATTTCGCACCCTCCTTGACTAAGAACTTTTGTCTCTGAATTAACAATCAAAAAAGTTTTTTTTAATCGATAGTATTATTTTCTAAAATTTCATAAACATATGAAATTTAAGAAACTAAATTCATATGTAATAACATCAAATATACAAAAAATATACTATACTAATAATAAAAAAAATTAGTGAAATTAATTTTTTCAGAGGCCTCATACAATCAGTATACAAAAAACTTACGAGAATAAATAAATTATCTCATATAAGCATATAAAATACAATACAAAATATGTAATTTAACGTACAAATAATATATAAATATATAACTATTAAACGATCAATAACACTATGCTACAAAGGCGGACATATTAAAAAAATAGCGTACATACAAAAAAATACAAAAGGAAACATACAAAATAAGAAATATAATTTTTGGAAAACTCAAACAATTAGTATACAAAAAACATATAAAAAGGAAACAAATTACCTAAAACCCCACCTAAAACATAAAGGAAATATTTTTAAAGTTATACAGTACCTTGTGATCAGATTCATCTTTACGAGAGCCGTAATCCGGATCAACATTATTGTTCTTTTTTGATTTAGTATCGTGATTAACTTTACTCCTCTTTCTTGCTTTTAATACTACTTCTTCCTCTTCAAAATCATCATCTCTAGTTGCCTTACCATTCCTCTTAGAAACCGAACCTTCATCAATCACTACAGGTATTGCAAGCCTAGAATTTGATTGTTTGGTTTTTTCTTGTTGTGAAAATACACCTAAGTCAAAACTAGCTAGGTGTTTCACCCACAACTTTTTCCCAATATTTCCGGGGTGATCTTCGAACTGTTGTGGTACCTGTTAGTGTATCAACAACAGATTTTCCAGAATATTTTCTCACAGATTCATACAAAGATGTCTTACCCATTGTTAGTTCTGAAAATGGATAAAAAATACGAATAAGAACAAAATACAGAGAAATTAGAAAATAGACATAGTTAATGTAAAGTGAAGCTTACCGACAACTTGATTGTAGAGCAAATCTTCGAAATTCTTCAGTAATGTATAAATAAGAAAGAGATTTTGGACGATTAAAGAGAGAAATCATATATCAACACATTCGGATTACCTAAGAATCTGCAATTTAGGGGTAAGCGAGATTTTTGGGGTGGGTTGTGACGACCCAAAGGGTCATCACCTGTTTTCTCTCTTTTTCGCGCTTCTGAGGCCTTGAAAACCTCATTTTTAGTTGCCTCAATTTGTATGCGCAGTCCCGGCGCATAGCCAGAAAGCTTAAATATGAATTCTGTGTGAAAAATGATAAATTTTGATATTAATATGATTAAAATTGACTTTGGTCAATATTTTGGGTAAACGGACCTGGACCCATGATTGGATGGTCCCGGAGGGTCCGTAGAAAAATATGGGACTCGGACGTATGTCCGGAATCGAAATCCGAGGTTCCGAGCCCGAGAAATAAATTTTTAAAAGAAATTGTTTTTCTGAAATTTATATGGGAATTTGAAATGAAAATCGATTAGAAGACTGTGGTATCGGACTCGTATTTTGGTTCCGATGCCCGGTACAAGTCTTATATATGATTTAAGGGCTTTCTGAGAAATTTGGTTGAAATCGGACGTCATTTGACGTATTTCGGACCTAAATATCTAAAAGTGAAAGTTTATGAAGTTTGAAGAAAAAGTGATGATTTTGAGGTTTGATTCCTCAGTTTTGATTTTATTTCGGTGATTTGATCGCACGGTTAAGTTCGTAGGATGTGGTTTAGTTAGTGTGTGTGTTTGGTTAGGAGCCTCGAGGGCTCGGGAGTGTTTCGGAGTGTTTCCGGACTTAGGAAAGTTGCAGAAATGTTCAGTTCTGATATCTGGTATGTTGTTCTATGCGATAGCATAGGAGCTTCCTCGATCGCATAGTGTAAATCTTGAATTGCCCAGTTTTGTTCTATGCGATCGCATAGTAGACTCCGCGATCGCATACCTCGGCCAATTCCTTCTATGCGATCGCACACTTCCCTCTGCGATCATAATGTACAAAACCCAGCCTCCGTCTTAACCTTCTATGCGATCGCATTCACCAACCCGCAACCGCAGTGCCTAGCCAGCCTTACCCTATGCGATCGCAATCCCTCTTCCGCAATCGCATAGGGAATTTTTGCCCAATTAATTTAAAGCCTAAAAATAGAACAGTGACGGGTTTTATTCAAAAATTCACACAAGCTCTTCTTCTCCACAGCCCCTAGGCGACTTGTAGAGCAATTATTCACCAAATCTTCTTGGGTAAGTATTATCTAACTCGTTTTCTTCATTTTCTATCATCATCCATTGAAATCCTAGGCCTAAATCATGTAATCTAGGGTTGAAATTGTGGGAAATGGGTAGAGTAAGGGCTTTTCAATTTTCTTTGATTTAGACCTCGTTTTGGGGTCAAATTTGAAAACACATTGTATATACGGGCTCGTGGGGGAATGGGTGATATAAAATTGGTTCGAACTTCGAGTTTTGACCAAGCGGGCCCGGGGTCAATTTTGGAATTTTGGGAAGAAAGCTTAGAAATCTATATTTAGGCATTGGGTTTGATTTGTTTAGATATTATTGATATTATAAAGTCGTTATTTCATAGATTTGATTGAGTTGGAGCCGAATTCGAGAGGAAAAGCAGTCGTTGTGGATTGATTTAGCCGTGGGAGTTGAGGTAAGTGTTTGATCTAACTTTGGCTTGAGGGAATAGGATTAGAGTATTGTTTGCTAATTGCTAATTGTCAAGTACGGTGTATAGGCATGATGATGAGTATCTATACACTGGTTTCTAGCATGACCGTGAGTTCGCATATTGTGTTTACTCCTATTTTGTTGTGACTCTTCCTTGTGTAATTGATGATTTCTATATAATGTGAAGAGTATGAGAAAGAATTATGATTTGTGAACCCTTTGGAGCGTTGGCTCGAATGATAAAGTAATTATTGAGTAAGAAATGGAAGAAAGAGAAAGAAATGTGATTATTCCCTTGCGGGGCTGTATTCGTATATTGTTGTTCCCTTGCGGGGATTTAACTATTTACTTGTGTTTCCCTTGCCGAGACTTCTATTACTGTTTTGTCTATCCCCTCGCCCCTATTGGTTGTGATTGTTGCTTGGGTGAGGAAGAGTGATAAAGCATGAAGGTTGATGCCGTGCACGATTTATGTTAAGGATAGATTAATGCACAAAGGAACATTCCGTGCCATGTTTTGATTATTAATGCACGAAGGAACATTCCGTGCCATGTTTTGATTATTAATGCACGAAGGAACATTCCGTGCCATGTTTTGATTATTAATGCACGAAGGAACATTCCGTGCCATGTTATGATTATTAATGCATGAAGGGACATTCCGTGCCATGTTTTGATTATTAATGCATGAAGGGACATTCCGTACCATGTTTTGATTATTTTTCTACTCTTGTTAGCTTTGTAGTTGTACCGTTTCATTCCTTATTTATTGATTTTGTATTTGAAACTGTTACAGCCCCTACAACATGCTCCCCTCCCTCTTGACTTGTTAAATTTTTGTATTCTCTTCTATTGCATATGTATATATTTGAACTGCATAGATTTGATTGGTAGTCCGGTCTAGCCTCGTCACTACTTCGTCGGTGTTAGGCCAAGAACTTACCAGCATATGGGGTCGGTTGTGCTGATGGTACACCTCTGTGCATCTTTTTGCACAGATCACGGAGCCGGAGCAGCTTTTGGATAGCAGTAGGAGTTTTGGGAGCTGACTTCAGTCCAGAGATCCCGAGGTAGCCTTGCTGGATCCGCATGGCCCGGAGTCTATCTATCTCTACTTTAGTTTGTTATCCTTTGTACCGGAACAAACGGAATTGTGTTTTTATTCAGACATTGTATTTAGCATTCTCTAGACGTTCGTGAGTTTGTGACTCCAGTTCTTGGGTAGAGGATTTTTTTAACCTTTCGCATTTCTTCCAGTTAATTATATATTGAGACTTCCGCTTTATCATATTATGCATTGTTGTTATTAAATGATCGATAGTTGCTAAAAGAAGTAAATTAAGTTGACTTGCCTAGCTCCTCTAAGTAGGCGCCATCACGAGTCTCGGGGGTGGGAAATCCGAGTCGTGACAAGTTGGTATCAGAGCACTAGGTTACATAGGTTACGGACAAACTTAGTAGAGTCTGAGGGATCTGTACGGAGACGTCTGTATTTATCCCAGAGGCTACAGAGTTAGGAAAATTTCACATTTGTTCTTTCTTGTTGTGCGATTCTGTTTCTCAATACTGGTTTTCTTTCTACTCTGTTCTTTCGTAGATGGCAAGAACATGTGCTTCCTCTTCTACCGCACAGCAGCCCGAGCCCCCAGCAGTAGCTCCTACGAGGGGCAGAGGGCGAGGCCGTGCCAGAGGCCGAGGCAGGGACAGAGCTCAGCCCCGAGCAGCAGCCCCAGAGGTGGAGCCTCATGTTGATTATGACGAGGAGGTTCCAGCCCCAGCAGCTCCGGTGGGCCCAGCTCAGGTCCCAGAGAGGTTTATAGCCACCCCAGTTCTTCAGGACGCTTTGGTCAGGTTGGTAGGCTTTATGGAGAGCATCTCTCGAGCGGGTTTGCTTCCAGTAGCACCAGCCACTTCTCAGGCTGGAGGAGGAGTTCAGACTCCTGCTACACGTACTCCGGAGTAGGTAGCTCCCCAGGCTCAGGTTCCAGTGGTTCAGCCAGCTGTGGCAGTTCAGCCAGGTATTGAGACTTAGACCGGCGATGGAGCGGCTATGTCCGCAGATACTTTTTGGAGGCTGGATAGGTTTACCAAGCTCTTCACCACCACATTCAGCGGTGCTTCTACAGAGGACCCCCAGGACTTCTTATTTAGCTGCCATGAGATTCTTTGGACTATGGGTATTGTGGAGACCAATGCGGTCGACTTCGCCACCTTTCGACTAGCAGGATCCGCCAAGTCTTGGTGGAGGGACTATTGTTTATCCAGACCAGCAGAGTCGCCATCATTGACTTAGGACTAGTTTGCAGAGTTGTTTTTGGAGAAGTTTCTCCCAGTTACTCAGCGAGAGGCTCTTCGCAGGCAGTTCGAGCGCCTGCAGTAGGGCTCTATGACAGTCACTCAGTATGAGACCCGGTTCATTGATCTAGCATGCCATGCCACTATTATACTCCCCACCGAGAGAGAGAGGGTGCAGAGGTTTATTAATGGATTGATTCAGCCGATCCGTCTCCAGATGGCTGTGAGAGCCGGGAGTGAGATTTTTTTTCAGGAGGCGGCCAACGCTTCCCATAGATTTGAGATGGCTCTTGCATAGGGAGGTGGCCATAGGTCATATAAGAGGCCCCGTCATACGGGTAGGTTCAGTGGTACCTCGTTTGGAGGTAGAGATTCTTATGGTAGAGACCATCCTCTGAGGCCCTTTCAGTCAGCTCTTCAGGTTTCTCATGGTACTTCAGATGGTCGTGGTTCTCAATCGCATTATTCTGACCGGTAGCTTTACAGTTCCCCATCAGCACCCATCAATACCCCACCACTTCAGAGTTTTTGGGGTGGACATTTAGGTCGACAAGGCCAGCAGTCTCAGTAACCGAGGGCTTGTTACAGTTGTGGTGATCGGGGTCACATTGTCAGATTTTACCCTCGAGCTTCGGGTAGTTTCCAGTAGCAGGGTCCTCGCCCTATGATTCCGGCACCAGGTGATCCACAGGTCGCCCAGTCAGCTAGAGGCGGGGGTAGAGATCATAGAGGTGGAGGTAGAGACCGTAGAGGTGGAGCTCGGACCGCCAGAGGTAGAGGCCAGCCAACAGCCGATTGTCCTAGAGATATGGTTCAGGGAGGTGGGGCCTAGCCTTGTGTTATGCTCTTCCAACCAGGCCAGAGGCTGAGTCTTCAGATGCAGTTAGTACAGGTACTATTCTGGTCTGTGATAGGGATGCTTCAGTGCTATTTGACCCTGGGTCTACGTATTCGTATGTATCATCCTATTTTGCACCCTACTTGGTCATGCCTAGTGATATTTTGGGTATTCCTGTTTATGTATCTATACCGATGGGTGCTTCTATAGTGGTCGACCGAGTGCATCGTTCCTATGTGGTAGTGTTTGAGGGTCTTGAGACCCATGTTGATTTATTGCTCTTAGACATGGTGGATTTTGACGTTATATTAAGGATGGATTGGTTGTCCCCATATCATGCTATCTTGGATTGTCATGCCAAGACTGTAACCTTGGCTTTGCCAGATTTGCCCCGTTTGGAGTGGAGAGGGCCCCAGGGCATACCACCCGCAGAGTTATTTCATATGTGAAGGCTCGACGCATGGTCGAGAAGGGGTGTTTATCCTATCTGGCGTATGTTCGCGATTCCAGCGCTGAGGTCCCTTCTATTGATTATGTTCCTATTGTTTGAGAGTTCCCCGAGGTTTTCCCTTCTGACCTGCTAGGTATGCCGCTCGACAGAGATGTTGATTTTTGTATTGATCTGGCTCCGGGCACTCAGCCCATTTCCATTTCGCCGTATCGCATGGCCCCGCCAGAGTTGAAAGAGTTAAAGGATCAGTTATAGGATTTGCTACAGAAGGGTTTCATTAGACCCAGTGTTTCTCCTTGGGGTGCGCCGGTGTTATTTGTAAAGAAAAAGGATGGTTCGATGAGGATGTGCATTGATTATCGGCAATTGAACAAAGTGACGATTAAGAACAAGTATCCACTACCGAGGATTGACGATTTGTTCGATAAGCTTCAGGGTGCAAAGGTGTTTTCAAAGATAGACTTGAGATCTGGCTACCATCAGCTGAGGATTAGGGTGTCTTATGTCCCTAAGACAGCATTCCGCACTTGGTATGGGCATTATGAGTTCCTGGTCATGTCGTTTGGATTGACCAATGCCCCAGCAGCATTTATGGAGTTGATGAACCGAGTGTTCAGGCCTTATTTGGACTTTTTTGTGATAGTCTTTATTGATGATATTCTGGTGTACTTCCGCAACCAGGAGGAGCATGAGCAGTACCTCAGAGTGGTTGTTTAGACTCTGAAGGATAGTCAGTTATATGCTAAGTTCTCTAAGTGTGAGTTCTAGTTGAGTTCGGTTACATTTCTAGGTCACGTTGTATCAGCAAAGGGTATTCAGGTGGACCCGAAGAAGATTGAGGCAGTCAAGAACTAGCGTCAACCAGCATCAGCCACGGAGATTCGGAGTTTCTTGGGGTTAGCAGGCTACTACCGTCGGTTCGTGGAGGGATTTTCATCTATTGCAGCCCCAATGACCAGACTGACCCAGAAGGGTGCCCAGTTTAGATGGTCAGATGAGTGTGAGGCGAGCTTTCAGAAGCTCAAGACAGCTCTGACTACAACACCGATATTGGTTTTGCCCACAGGTTCAGGGCCTTATATAGTCTATTGTGATTCTTCCCATATTGGGCTTGGTGCAGTATTGATGCAGGATGGCAGAGTCATTGCCTATGCTTCAAGGCAGTTGAAGATCCACGAGAAGAATTATCTAGTTCATGATCTAGAGTTGGTAGCCATTGTTTATGCTTTGAAGATTTGGAGGCAATACCTATATGGTGTGACGTGTGAGGTGTACACTGATCACAAGAGTCTTCAATACTTGTTCAAGTAGAAGGAGTTGAATTTGAGGCAGAGGAGGTGGTTGGAGTTATTGAAAGATTATGATGTTACTATTTTGTATCACCTGGGGAAAGCCAATGTGGTGGCCGATGCATTGAGTAGGAAGTCCGCCAACATGGGTAGTCTTGCTTATATTTCAG
Source organism: Nicotiana glauca (assembly GCA_026770625.1). NCBI lineage: Eukaryota > Viridiplantae > Streptophyta > Magnoliopsida > Solanales > Solanaceae > Nicotiana > Nicotiana glauca. The sequence continues at coordinate 42,562 of MU737183.1, read as the reverse complement.
TCAGCCAGAGACTACTTGCTCTGGATATTCAAGCTTTGGCCAATCGATTTGTAAGATTAGATATTTCTGAGCTTAGCAGAGTGTTAACTTGCACGGTCGCTCGTTCTTCATTATCGGAGCGTATCCGTGATCGGCACTTTGATGATCCCCATTTGTGTGTCCTGAGAGACACGGTGCAGCGTGGAGGTGCCACGACGGTGACCCTAGATAGTGATGGTGTTTTGAGATTGCAGGGGTGAGTTTGTGTGCCTATTGTCGATGGGATTCGGGAGTTGATCTTAGCGGATGCCCAGAGTTCTCGGTATTCTATTCACCCGGGCGCCGCAAAGATATATCAGGATCTGAGGCAGCACTATTGGTGGCGCAGGATGAAGAAATATATTGTTGCATATGTGGCTCGATGTTTGAACTGTCAGCAGGTTAAGTATGAGCATCAGAGGCCTGGTGGTTTGTTTCAGAGGATTGAGCTTCCCGAGTGGAAGTGGGTGAGGATTACCATGGATTTCGTTACCGGACTTCCATTGACTCAGAAGAAGTTCGATGCGATATGTGTTATTGTTGATAGGCTGACCAAGTCAGCACATTTCATTCCTGTGGCAGTCTCCTATTCATCCGAGAGGTTAGCTGAGATTTATATCCGGGAGATTGTTCGCCTTCATGGTGTGCCAGTATCTATCATTTCGGACCGGGGTACGCAGTTTACCTCGCATTTTTGGGGTTCAGTTCAGCGAGAGTTGGGCACATGGGTTGAGTTGAGCACAGCATTTCATCCTCAGACGGACGGTCAGTCCGAGCGGACGATTCAGATTCTAGAGGATACGCTCTAAGCCTGTGTCGTTGATTTTAGAGGCTCGTGGGATCAGTTCTTGCCTTTAGCGAAGTTCGCCTACAACAATAGCTACCAGTCCAGCATTCAGATGGCTCCATATGAGGCGTTGTATGGTAGGCGATGTCGGTCTCCAGTCGGATAGTTTTAGCCGGGAGAGGCTTGGTTATTGGGTACAGACTTAGTTCAGGAGGCCTTGGATAAGGTCAAGATCATTCAGGATAGGCTTCAGACAGCTCAGTCCAGGCAGAAGAGTTATGCAGACCGCAAGGTTTGAGATATGGTCTTCATGTTTGGTGAGCGAGTATTTCTTCGAGTGTTGCCTATGAAAGGTGTGATGATATTTGGGAAGAAGGGCAAGCTTAGACCTAGGTTCATTGGCCATTCGAGATTCTCGATCGTGTGGGAGAGGTGGCTTATAGACTTTCCTTGCCGCCTGGCTTGTCAGCCGTGCATCCAGTGTTTCATGTGTCCATGTTTCGGAGGTATCACGACGATCCAGCCCACGTGTTAGATTTTAGCACTGTCCAGTTGGACAAGGATATGTGTTATGAGGAGGAGCCGGTAGCTATTCTAGACCGAAAAGTTCGACAATTTAGGTCGAAGAGTTTTCCTTCAGTGCGTGTTCAGTGGAGAGGTCAGCCTCCTGAGGCATCGACCTGGGAGTCCGAGTCTGATATGCGGAGCCGTTATCCTCATCTTTTTCCCGAGTCAGGTACTTCTTTCTTTTATCCGTTCGAGGACGAATGGTTGTTTTAGAGGTGGAGAATGTGACGACCTAAAGGGTCATCACCTATTTTCTCTCTTTTCCGCGCTTTCGAGGCCTTGAAAACCTCATTTTTATTCGCCTCAATTTACGTGCATAGTCCGACGCATAGCTAGAAAGCTTAAATATGAATTCTGTGAGAAAATAATGGATTTTGATATTAATATGATTAAAGTTGACTCTGGTCAACATTTTGGGTAAACGGATCCGGACCCGTAATTGGACGGTCCCGGAGGGTCCGTAGAAAAATATGGGACTCGGGCGTATGCCCGAAATCGAAATCCGAGGTCTCGAGCCCGAGAAATGAATTTTTAAAAGAAATTGTTTTTCTAAAATTTATATGGCAATTTGAAATGAAAATTGATTAGAAGACTGTGGTATCGGGCTCGTATTTTGGTTCCGACGCCTGGTACAAGTCTTATATATGGTTTAAGCACTTTCTATGAAATTTGGTTGAAATCGGACATAATTTAACGTGTTTCCGACCTAAATATCTAAAAGTGAAAGTTTATGAAGTTTGAAGAAAAAGTGATGATTTTGAGGTTTGATTCCTCGATTTTGATGTTATTTTGGTGATTTGATCGCACAGTTAAGTTCGTATGATGTGGTTGAGTTAGTGTGTATGTTTGGTTAGGAGCCCCGAGGGCTCGGGAGTGTTTTGGAGTGTTTCCGGACTTAGGAAAGTATCAGAAATGTTTAGTTTTGATATCTGGTATGTTGTTCTATGCGATCGCATAGGAGCTTCTGCGATCGCATAGTGTAAATCTTGAATTACCCAGTTTTGTTCTATGCGATCGCATAGTAGAGTCTGCGATCGCGTACCTCAGCCAGTTCCTTCTATGCAATCGCACCCTTCCCTCTGCGATCGCAATGTACAAAACCCAGCCTCCATCTTAACCTTCTATGCGATCGCATTCACCAACCTGCGATCCCAGTGCCCACCCAGCCTTACCCTATGCGATCGCAATCCCTCTTCCGCGTTCTCATCGGGCATTTTTTCCCAGTTAATTTAAAAGCCTAAAAACATAATAGTGACGGGTTTTATTCAAATTCACACAAGCTCTTCTTCTCCACAGCCCCTAGGCGACTTGTAGAGCAATTCTTCACCAAATCTTCTTGGGTAAGTATTATCTAACTCGTTTTCTTCATTTTCTATCATCATCCATTGAAATCCTAGGCCTAAATCATGTAATCTAGGGTTGAAATTGGGGGAAATGGGTAGAGTTAGGGCTTTTCAATTTTCTTTGATTTAGACCTCGTTTTGGGGTCAAATTTGAAAACAAATTGTATATCCGGGCTCGTGGGGGAATGGGTGATATGAAATTGGTTCAAACCTCAAGTTTTGACCAAGCGGGCCCGGGGTCA